>NW_019294834.1:0-14934 GCF_000500325.1 Leptinotarsa decemlineata | reverse complement strand
TAGTTGTCAAATATATGGACCAGTTTAAAATAGCTTAAATAAAACCAATTCACAAATCACTACACGTGTAACTACGGAAATCAGGTGCTGGAAAAATGAATATCCAATTATCTGACAGCCTTGTTTGGCTCTTTGCAACTATTGAATAATATATAATTTGGCTTTAATAATAGTCATCTGATCCTTAACGAATAAAAATATATTTTCATTCGTTTCCACCTGGAGAAACCTGAACCATAACTTGTTTATTAAAACTGGAAATAAGTAACAAAAACAAGTACAATCAACAAATTTCTAGAAATGAACTCATCTAACAAGTGTAGTTGGATAATAGATATATTGGATAGTACGGTTTGGAAGTATGCCCTACTCATCTATTATCATTGCCAAATGCAGTTCATCATTTCGTTCGATATACTAGACTAGGGTTGCTCACATGAATTTCAGAGAATCTTAGTGCCTTAAAAATGAGATTTTAAGCATTGTCGGCATTACCAGGAGGACTAAATAAATATTACTGGAGTTTTATCCCGAAACCAATCCATTATTTTTAACATCGACACGTGTTTCAATCACCAAGTGAACTTCTTCAAGAGGAAGATTAAACTCTTGAAGATGATCACTTGGTGATCGAAACACGTGTCGAGGTGTTAAAATAACGGTTTGGTGTTGGGTAGCGTCAATTACTGCTGTTGTTAGTTGTGAAAACAGTAATAACATAATATGTGTGTGAAAGAAATTTTTCAAGGTTTTTTTTTGGATATTTCAACAATTTTCAACTTTGAAAAATCATAATAAGCAAAATTAATCTAATTATAATTTTTCATGACAAGCATAAACTGAAAATTACTTCTAAATTAAAACCAGTTTATACCCTAACCTATTACATACTCGTATGCCTAAATTCTAATGAATGAATCTACGTTGAACCGCCCGGTCGGTATTTTAAACAAACATATTTCAAACCTGAAAAGGTCAGGCATGAATTCATTAACTACATCAATAAATTTTTAGGCAGTACCGTAAATATACCTAACTATTTTCACCTGGAAATGAACAGATTCAATAATGGCGAATCATTCAATTCAATTTGATCGTTAATAAGATATTGAGAGTTTTTGAATTTGTTTATTTCCATACTCTCCAACAGGTTAAGTTTCAAACCTTTCTTCTGGAAATGAAGGGGCTTGAATTCATGGTTGAACTTATGTCCCTCTGTGATTAAATGAATGAGTGGCATATGTGGAATTCATTTTTCCATTCTGGAAACTATATTTGTGTTCTTTATGCCGGCTTTGAACGGTCTTCCAGTTTGACCTGTATAAAACATCGGACATGACCCACATGACAATTTATACAGTAACGATTTTTCTGAAACTGAACTTTTATCTTTGTTATTCTTAATGTGCATGCCTTAATTGTTGTTGGTTTTGAAAGCACTATTTAAACCTTTGCTGTGCTGAAAATCTGAAATATTTGTAGTGGGTTGGCATAGATATTGTTCAAACAACATAAATCGTTCTGTCTTCACTTCAAAACGTTGGGATTTCCAGTAATATAAAAAAGCAAAAATTTATAAAGAAACCATCAAGTCGGAAGCTGTTTCTGATAACTTGAAGATTGCCTGTTTCGCGTATTCCTAGACGCGACTAATATAAAAGTCTTTCTTTCATAAATTCCGTCCCAGATTTCTGTGATAAATTGGTGTTCAACGAAATCTCTGTTGGACCGAAAGCGGAAAAAGAAAGACCGGAACAAAATAAAACCATAACGCAACGTACCTAGAGACACCATATGCGACAAAATTGTCTGCAAATTGGCATTACACAATTTGCCACATACAAGTGATATAGCAGCTCCCACTGAGTCGGCACTTGGCAACAATATAATTTACGAAATTCATTAAATTAATGCACGCTTGTTTACAGCTTTCAGCGTTATTTGTCAAGCAGAAATGTGTGTGTGTAAAAATGCAATTGTGAACGATCAATTACCTAAATGAACGGAATGAAATTCACACTGTTGACCGAATGCTCGTCCGAGAAAGAGCCACAAAACGAACGACCGTTCGAATGAAACTCATATTTCCTCATTTTCTTCAGATCATTTGTTTCAACTGGACACAGTTGCGTTCGAATATCATAGAAAACAGACACACGCCAATTGGCTGACACAAATTAACTGCTGAGAAATATATAATGTATAAAAGCTTATATATTTACACGTGAAGGATTCAATAATCTAGACTGTAGAAGCTTTTGAAAAGTTTTGGTGGAGTTTTGAGTCTTTGGACTGTTCGATACTAGTCATTTCATGCCGTTTTTTTGCCATTTGAAAGCCACATGTGCCTTTTCTCCCATCGTTTTCAAAACGTCAATAGCAAAAGCATTGTTCACTATTTAGGTTATTCTGGACCCGATTCTGGCTGTCCATGCTCATTTCTTGTGAGTCAGTGCCTCACATAATAATAATAATAATATTAATAACAGCAGAAGGCTGTCATTCTTGGCTCACTGCGCTTGCTCAGGGCACATGATTCTCGGACCCAATTATCACTTACCCCACGGTGTGGGGAGTGGTCATTGGTTGATAATGCTGGCGCGCCCTCCCGAATGTATCAGAGCTTCGGGGGATAGCCAGCGCACCTGGCCTGACCAGCGCACACTACGGCGAAAAAAAAAATTAATAATAATAATAATAGCGCCGTATAGCGTCGTCCAATCGAAATTCCGGCGTGTACACAAGATGGAGGCTAAGATTACATCGGCGAGACAACACGCATCTCGTATCCCATGTGTGATGGATTACAGGGCGGCCAATATGCCTTTCACGCCCGAAGTGCGGCGAATAGCCGCCAATCTACGACGTATCCATCACACTTCAAGTCAAGGCGTGCTGCTGACCACCAAACAGCAATGCCTTGATAGGATACGAATGCTAGTGGCTGCTAAGAAGTCACTAGTGAGGCGAGCGAGAAGTATCGCGGAAAACCTTAGGTTTCGCAAGAAATCTTCTCGCTTATTCCAAGAGCCTCCACGTGTTGTGGATAATTCGCCGACCGTTGATCAGGTGGAATCCTTCTGGAAGGATATCTTTGAACACCCGCAGCCACTCAACTTAGACACTCCAGCCCTAACACAGTTCGAAGCTTTCAACAGAGAGCTTCGACAGCCTGAGCTCAATGAACTGCGCAACCCCGCTCCAGGCCCAGAGGGGCTGAAACTCATTGGTGGAAAAAACTACCAAGCACCCACCGCCATCTGGCCAGAGTTTTCCACTCATGGCTGGACGGAGAGCAGCCGATTTCGGATTGGTTTGTCGAGGGGCGGACTGTTCTTATTCCCAAAAGTGGCGATTTGTCGATTTCTTAGAATTACAGACCGATAACATGGTTGAATTCGTTTTATAAGTTGTTCACAAGCATCTTATACACACGAATACTCACCGCAGTTGACCGAGTGTTCGAACAGATATATGAGCAGAGAGGAGTCGCTGGATGTAAAGAGAACCTGCTCATCGATAGATGTGTAACGCAGGACTCGATACAATATAAGAGTAACTTCTCTATGGCCTGGATCGATTACCGTCAGGCATTTGATACAATTTCGCATGAGCTCATCTTGCATTTGCTCAGATGCCTTGCGGTGCCCGACAAAATATTGAGATGCATTGAACAACTGATACCACTTTGGCGAACTCGCTTCACCATAACATCTGGTCAAGCAAAAGTCCAAACAGGGTGGGTCACTTTCAGAAGGGGTGTATTTCAGGGTGATTAAATTATTCCCCTTCTCTTCTGCATCTCACTATTGTCATTATCCGTTGCGCTCAGAAATACTCGAGGGTATAACTGTGGCACCCCCGGAAACCCGAGGCACAAGGTCACCCTGTTGTTTTATATGGATGATCTTAAACTTTATGCCTCTGGAGAGAAGGATCTCCATCAGTCCTTGAGGGTGGTGGAAGAGTACATGCATGCTATCGGTATGAAATTCGGGATAGACAAATGCGCAATGGTCCATCTCAAAAGAGGACGATGCGGGGACTACGGAAAGTATGTGCAGCTCGTAGGTGGAAGCATCCTACACCATTTGGATGCCGAAGAGACGTATACTTACCTCAGGGTGGAACAACACCACTCACATAAGGTAACAACAGTAAAAACTCTCTCCGCGGTAAGAATCAACACAAACTCCGATAGATCTTGTCATCGGAACTGTCGGGAAAAAACAAAGTTGCTGCAACGAATATGCTTGCCATTCCAATCTTACTATACTCGTTTAGAGTAGTGAAGTGAAGTCAGGAGGAGCAACAAATATGTTTGCCGTTCCAATCTTACTCTTCTCGTTCGGAGTAGTGAAATGGACTCGGGAGGAGCTGTATCAACTCGACGTAAAGACCCGAAAAATGATGCATCTCTATAAGAAGGCAACAGGAAGGCCGTGGACTTTTGAGTTTGGAGTGTCTACATCACAGAATGGTACTGGATACAGCCTGTAATGTCGTCAGGAGTACGGTTCCCCTTCTTTACATGATCCGTGACCATGAGAGAGCAGCTGCCCGAGCAGCTGATGAACTCGGTATAGTTTTCGACACTGAACGAGTCGACCACAACTCTGTCACCGAGTTGGAACCCGTTCAGCATAAAGCTCACAGAGCCACAGAGATCACCTTACTTCTGCGGAAACACAAGGATGAGCCGAAGCATGGGGGTCTTCTTTAACAACATTGGAAATCTCAACCTTCGCTTTCCTCAGGTCGAGTAGGCTGATGTCGGAAAGGGGTTCATCGTGATTTCTTCGATGTTGGAACCGACTCCACTTAAACTTTCCAAATGTCGATACTTTCCCACAATTTTTCTCAGAGATTTTCAATGATCACCTCCTAAATTCATTTTCTTCAAAGTACTAGTTTCATCAAGCTCCCCAAGTCGATTTTATAATGAAGAAAACTGTAGAGAAACAGGCATTTCGTGAGTTCAAATTTTCTCTATCAACAAGTAATCGATAAACTAAATGAGAAGCTAATCCCAATATCATATAGACTCAAGTTAGAATATCAGATGCATCTCACATAACATCGAAGCCAATTTTAATTAATTTTTAAAATATGCAGAGGCATGTTTTCATATATATCTACTTTGAAAATACGATTATCTTCTTATACCGCGGAAAACTTTCTTATCAACCATATCCGTTCGCCAAACTGCAGCACTTTCCGGATCATTACGCTCTACTGAGTGGAAAATTCATACGTTATCAATTTTTTGGGGAATCATAAGACAATCAAAACGTAAGAAGTGTGCAATTTAATTATAATGAAGCTAAAAAGTAAATATTTCGAAATGAATCTCGAAATATTTATGTCTCCCAACTACCTACACAGTAGCGAAGCTGGTGAATGTCTGCCGAAAATAACTACTTCCCAAGCTAATACTACGCTGGACAGACATTCATGCTAGATTAATTGACCCAATATCAGAAAAAAAAAAGTGTTTCTCGGAGGTTACACTGTAACCGTTCGACAATGTCATTTAAAGAATTTGAAAATATTCAAAATTGATAAAAACTCAATCGTCAAATTCATAATTCGGAAAAATATTGAAAGTTTTTCGTGAGTGATAGCATAGTATGCAGGGAAACCTTTGAGCACATAGTCCGTGTTTGGTAGCCTGGTTTTCGTGAGACTGCTACGGATAGTGTTTCCAGATCTGAAGCAGTTTCTGATGTTATACTTGGACCCAATCCTTCTTATCCTTTCCGACAATACTCTGATGTAACGAAGTACAATTACTGGTTGTGGCGGCTTCTCTTCCTTGCGGAGCTCTTGTTGTCTTCTAGCTAAAGCCTGTTCTACCATCACTCTGGAGTAACCATTCCGTTGAAGGTCATTTTTCATTATGCCTAGTTCCTTTTCGAGACCTTCCTTTGTATTACAGAGCCCGAAAGCACGATCTTGTAGAGTCTTGATTCCTCTCTTAGTCGATTGATAGTGGTTAGATTCCTCGTTCAGATACTGTCCAGTGTGATTAGGTTTTCGATATACAGATGTTTCCCATCTTTCCATTTAGTGTCGGTCCTCTTTTAATTTTTTTACAGATTATTTCAGTGATTTCAAATCAATTGATATCATATTAGACAATGGAAGTCCGAACTGATGAAATGCACCACGAAACATTGTCAACCACCTTCAAACAAAATTTTACTGGTAGTTAGAAGTTTTGCAGTGAAACCATCTTACACCGTCAAACCTGAAGGAAGTTCTAAAGAGCGATCATTCCCTGTTACCCTTATTATCATGCCACTGCGCCCTTTCTACAGAATCCTGTTAGCGAAAATTCCCATATTTTGTGCTGTACACTACTTGTTCTACACTTAAGACCGACCCCATTTGTAATTAAAATATTCTGCTTGGTCGCTTCTTTACAGATTCAAAACACGATGCTTTTCTGATGTCAGCTTTCAAGAGAAATGCATAAATATGAATTCATCACGTGTTTATTTTAGTTTAATTACATTTCATTTAATGCATTCATTTTATTATGCTGATGTTATTTACACCGAGATTCAGTGGCAATTTAATACACGAAAATGTGGGGCATTCCGGTGAAAAATGGTCGTTTTGAGTGACACTATTCTCTCGAGTATGTGGTTTTCGGGTTGCAAGTTGAAAGAGCTGGAATTTTCATTCGAAGGATCTTTGTATGAGGACTCTTAACGATTATCTATACGAGGTGACTTCATGTTATGCGTTTGCTATTCGTTTTCTGATACACGTCAATGTTTGTATATAGAATAATGCTATTTGTCATAAAAACCTCAATTCCAATCAATTTCCTCGAAATTAAAGTTACTTTTCGATATTCCTGAAGATGAATGGTAATTAATATTAGGAGAATGGAGGAGGAGGAGAGTGGACAATGGAGAAGGAAGTCCACAACGAATTGCTATTCTTAGACGTAATGATGAAGAGGATCGACACTGAATGGGAAACATCTGTATACCGAAAACCCACTCACACGGGGCAGTATCTGAACCAGGAATCCAACCACCATCAATCGACTAAAAGAGGAATCATCAAGACTCTATTAGACCGTACTTTCGGGCTCTGTATTACAAAGAAAGGTCTCGAAAAGGAAATAGGCATCATCAAAAATGACCTTCAACAAAATGATTACTCCAAAGTGATGGTGGAACATAGTTTAGCTAGAAGACAGCGAGAGCGTCACAAGAAAGAGAAGCCGCCACAACCAGTACCTGTACTTTCCTACATCAGAGGATTGTCGCAAGGGATATGAAGAATTGGGTCCAAGTATAACATCAAAACCGGCTTCAGATCTGGGAACACTATCCGTAGCAGCCTCACGAAAACCAGGCCACCAAACGCGGACTGCGATTCCAAGAATTGCATTTACTGGATACCCTGCGAGTGCGGAGAATCATACATCGGTGAAACACACAAGAAGAAACCAGCAAATCAGGAATAGCAGAGGGTGTTTGGACTCATCAACATAATATCAAGTGGGCTCAAGCTGAAATAATCCACAAGGAGGAACACTGGTTAAGGATAAAATTCGAAGAAGCCGCATAAATGTTGTCCAACAACGCATTTAGCCAAGCTAGTGTAGAGATACGTAACATATGGAAACCTCTAATCAATCGGAACACGACCAACTCCCTCCAAACGGTAATCTCTCGCTAAAACCAATGAAGCGTTGAGAGGGGAGAGAGAATAGGTGAAATCACTCGAATCACCTATAAATAGTCAGATCTCGGAGAAATGAGTCCAGTTATCACCCGATCGGTTAGCGAGAGGTCTGGGGAATATAGTGGTTGAGACAGAATTTCGACGTTCAATTCGTGAAGCAGGATCGGAGCGCTTTTGTTGACCAGTGCCGGCTGCTGTTGACACAATTTCCGGTAAATTTCGTCGATTTCCTCACAACAGGCTTCTGCTGTGATGATTTAGCCCGTTTGCAGAAAGTGAATAACACCAGCCGCTGACCACCATACAATATCCATGGTCTTTTTTTGGTGAGTTTTCGCCTTTAAGAAGTGCCTAGGTGGCTCATCGGTGTCATAAAGAATCCACTTTTCATCACAGATCCATAGACAATTTTACAGTATAGCAGACGGACCAGCAGCAAAACCGGCAGTCGATAAAAACAAGATAAAGCAAAGTGAACGAGTGAAATGACAGCAGTAGTCAAGGGAGGTATTATTCAAGTCCGTACTGATGTTTTTAAGTGAAGCACTTATCACAAAATCATTTTTGAAATTCCATAGGGAATACACATGGACAGAGTTGTTCAGTAGTACAGTTCATATAATACTGCAATTTTTTTTGTTTGTTTGGTTACCACCTAGGCAAAAATTCGGAATTTCACACTAACCAAACATTTTCGTAGGTATTAAACCTAAATTGATATATCTATTCATAGTCTGAGTCTCCAAATAAAAATAAGAACTCCGACAGTAATCCCCAAAATGCATTTATAATCATTATTTCAGGCGAAAATCAAAACCGGAATCTTGTTATTTATCAATATATTCAATGCCGGGAATGATAAAAGTCTTGATATGGTCTTATTCACTTGTTTACCAGGTACGGTGAGTGTAACCAAATACACAAATATAGTATATAGTGATATCTGAGACCATCTGAAAATAAATCCATAGACCATTAACTTTGGATTTGAATACATTTCAAACGGTATCAAGGGGGCAACACCTTTTGGTCAACATTTTAAACTTTATCAGAGACAAAAATGTTGGTGATGTCAATGCAAGATGGGTTGTATTTATAATATATATTTTACTTTGGTCAAATCACTGGAAGAAAAAGAATATAGTTTTTTCATGAGGTTTAAGACCTACTTCACGGAAAAGTTAACGAAATGTAGATTTTACTAACAAAAACTAGAATATCAGTCGGAGTCCAGGTTCAAGTGCATGTCTCACACAATCAGCACACAACCACATTTTTGTGACATTTTCACAACGTTTAGCAACACGTCTGGCACGTTTGTTGAATGTTTCGAAATGATCAGCATAAGAGTGTCCAAATGCTTCTGATCGGCAAGCAAAGATCAACCAAAATAGATGAGAAAACTATATAAGATCATCGATACTGCAATAAATATATATGCATGGGACAGTGACAATTGCATCCAAATGTCATGTCACTTAATTTGTGATTAGTTAAATTTTAAAATACTCTCGACAAGAGATAAAGTTATCTAATCCTCATTGAAAAATGCAGTATTGACAATTTTCAAAAAGTAATAGCTGCGATAATGATTTGTCCCGCTAATTATTCGTGTCCATTTTCAAAATGAATAATTTACTGAAATCGTTCCGTGGTTCTGCAAATTGCATCGTTAGCAACACTGCTCTCTTCGATCCAAAGGCAACAAGAAAAATCCCTAGCGGTCGCCAAATGTAATCGATTGTTCATGTTAACCTAAAAAGTGTTGTTTTGTTTCCATTGTCATTGTCAAGATTATGAGATGCCCATTTCACAAAAACATTTTGGCTTTAAGTTTTAATTGACAAAGAAACAATGCATTTTACATAGCAAAAAAACTTTTAATAAGCGAGAAATTGCCGAAAACCTCCAATATGGCTACTAATAATGTTGGAATTGACTGGATGGGAAGTTTAGGTGTTGGGGTAGAAGATTTTGATACCCCTTCAACGACTAATCCTGAGCAGGGAACTTCAACAGGAATGAACCAATACGAACAAATGGATAGAGCAAACACTAGTGCTACACTAAAGGTCTTCTTGATTATGAAGTTATTGTTTCTTTCAATAACAATTAATTTTTCAGAGAAACCCTAAAATGGAACTATCAAAAAACGATTTACTTAAATTTGTTACTTACTTTGAAGGGGAAATTCAAGCTAGAGATATTGCTATCGCAGCACTCAAGGCAAGTACCAATATTTTTTATAGTTGTCAAATATATATCTCTGGGATAACCAAGTTATTTCCTATATTTCAAAGGAGTAGTATATAATACGTATCACATAACTCTTCATGATGAATTTGAGACCAAATAAAAGTCATATCTGAAATAGAAATTAATGATAACTATCATAAATTTTGTAAATTCTATTTCTTTATCAAAGTAGAAACTGTTTCATCAGTTGGAATCAACACTCCGTTGGCAGTCATGTAAAACCTAAACGTGTTTCCTCTCCACATATGTATTTCTGGAGCGCTAAGCTAAATAGACATATTGCCAGTTGCATGAAACAGCAAAGCTTAGCAAACTAGTTTATACTGCAAGTTGCAGCATTCTGGGAATGATTGACTTAATGCCTTCAACAGTCAACTGCAACCTGCCTACATAGTCCCAATCATGTACGGAGAGGACTGCATCTTTTGGAATGAAACACTTTTTGGTTCTGATGCAGGTGTATACAGTGGTACACCCAGGACAGAGATATCAACTAGGAACCTATGCGACTGTATTTCAGTCAGAAATCTACTCCATGGATTTATGAGTAGAGAGATTGGATGAAACTAACCTCACACTCAAATCAATCAAGAAATGGTATTGCAAGCAGTTTTCTACCTAGGGTTTCTTTTGTCAAACTGCTACCTGGACGGCAAAAAGAAATACACACTTCCGGCAAAATTCACCAAGATTGACCCATTCCAAGGCATTCATACATCTTTGAAGAATATTAACTTACTAGTTTTTGTGTTGTTACTGCAATACAATTCAAAACTATGCCAACTACCAATATGGATGTTATATGGCCAAAACACTATATTATTTTATTGATGTGATTGAAATTTGAAGTTTCACAATTACAGTACATGTTTTCTCAATATAATATGAATATTACTGAAGGTTTTTTCCCAACACCAAACCGTTATTTTAACACCCCGATACGTGTTTCAATCACTTGGTAATCGAAATACGCGTCGAGGTGTTAAAATAACGGTTTTGTGTTGGGAAAAACTCCAGTAATATTCATTACTACTCCAAAGGTTCCAAACAGTGCGTCAATATTATATGCCAAACATGAAACGCCCTTTTCACGGGAATAGGATCAATTTATAGACTAGAGGGGGGATTAGCTACGTTGTCTAACAAGCATACTTACAAGTCACTGAAATCTAAATCATCCTACAAACAAACTTGAACTGTTGGAAGATCTGACCTGCCGTCTTTATTTGGAAGTTTATGAAACAACATACTTTGCAGAGCTATAATTTTGTCATCAGCCCTGAAAGGTCACCCGTCAAAAAACAATTGGTTTAAATTGATGTGCGCCACAGTAAACCCCTGCAGTGGAGAGTGGATTAGACCAAATAACTTTGAACCTAATGTAACCTAACCATACCCAATATTTGAATAAACTTGTGTAGTTTATTTGAAGTAAATTCAAATGGCATAAAAACTAGATAATTACTGAACGTAGGGAGTTTCTTTGTATGACATGGGCAGCGAATTATAATTTACGAGGCCTTATCATTATTTTTATGTGGGAGCTTTTATATGGCATCAACTAGTAAATTTATCAGACCCGGTTCATTAGTCTTTTATTTATCTGTTCGGATTGATTTTGTATAAGGCTATAATTGAATGTTCAGTCTAATCGTATCATTTTTTTGTGTCTTCTCTCACAAAATTACATGATTCTAGTATATTCATAAATGAACACTATTCAATGTTTCGAACCATAAAATTTGTTATGAAATCTTTGATATATTCCATAATTGTGATACATGATTCAATTTTGTTCGTAATTTTTCGAATTGTCTGTTCTCTCCACAGTCTGAGAAGTTGAAGCAAGTAGTCAATGTAGGAAGATATAGGCCTGTAGTCATGACAGATCCGTACACAGCATTACTTCGAGACAGTATAGCAGATGGACCAGCAGCAAAACCTGCTGTCAGTGAAAAAGACATGGCGCAGGCAGCAGAACAACAATTACAAGCTCTTGAACAATTAGTATTACAGCAACGATGGGCTCATCAACATATGATCAATATATTGAAGGAAGCCGAAAACAAACACAAGAAAGTAAGTGGACATCGTACAGACTAGTGTGAATGTGTAGTGTGAAAACTGCATAATTATTATCTTGGATATTGATTTTATTTTTGATCAAGGGACGGATCACTGTATTCATATTTCATCATTTGAAGTTGCCATTTTTATTAAAGGTCATTCAAGAATTAGAGGAAGAAAAATGTAAACATGAACATGACACAGCCCAAGGAGATGACATTACTTATGGTTTGGAAATGGAAAGGACAAGATTGAGGCAAGAACTGGAAATGGAAAGAAATGCAAGAAAGAAATTGGAGAAGGAGGTTAAGAGGCAAGTTGAGATGGCAGATGAGGAAAGGGCCAGGCAAAAACAAATCGTTCTGCTTTTACTGGCTGAGCGGAAGAAAATCATTGTGAAATACATCGAAGAAAGGAAAAGGAGCGAAGATCTAGCGCAGGTATGAAAACACTTTTCGATATACAGGGATTCCTAATAGTTTCCAATTGTTGTCATCAGATTTTGTCGGAGGAAAAATCGCGAATTGATACTATGGCAGAGGGTTTAGAGGAAGAAAGCAAAAAATCACTTCAAATGGAAGCTGAATTGGAAAAGCAACTTCATGTCTATGAAAATGATAAGAAGTCCCTGAAAGCCCAGATGTCTGCTAAAGAACTCAGGTGAGTATTCAAAAAATAGATGGATCAAATTATATAAAAAATAATCTCATTATGTCAGTCAGTAAACTTGCAAAGGAACCTCCAAATACTCTTCTTGACTTTTACGAGCAACTTATTTTCAACCAAGTCAGTGTGAATGACTAACATGATAGACAACTGGATAAAATAGGATATCCCTCGAAGTGATGAAAATCTGCATCCCTTACCGAGCCCCAATTCCCAACCCTTTGATTGCATACTGCTAACATTGACATTTTTTCTTATTTAAAAAAATATATAAACTCAATAAATTGATGGATGTAGCTGTTATACCCCTTCAACGACTAATCCTGAGCAGGGAACTTCAACAGGAATGAACCAATACGAACAAATGGATAGAGCAAACACTAGTGCTACACTAAAGGTCTTCTTGATTATGAAGTTATTGTTTCTTTCAATAACAATTAATTTTTCAGAGAAACCCTAAAATGGAACTATCAAAAAACGATTTACTTAAATTTGTTACTTACTTTGAAGGGGAAATTCAAGCTAGAGATATTGCTATCGCAGCACTCAAGGCAAGTACCAATATTTTTTATAGTTGTCAAATATATATCTCTGGGATAACCAAGTTATTTCCTATATTTCAAAGGAGTAGTATATAATACGTATCACATAACTCTTCATGATGAATTTGAGACCAAATAAAAGTCATATCTGAAATAGAAATTAATGATAACTATCATAAATTTTGTAAATTCTATTTCTTTATCAAAGTAGAAACTGTTTCATCAGTTGGAATCAACACTCCGTTGGCAGTCATGTAAAACCTAAACGTGTTTCCTCTCCACATATGTATTTCTGGAGCGCTAAGCTAAATAGACATATTGCCAGTTGCATGAAACAGCAAAGCTTAGCAAACTAGTTTATACTGCAAGTTGCAGCATTCTGGGAATGATTGACTTAATGCCTTCAACAGTCAACTGCAACCTGCCTACATAGTCCCAATCATGTACGGAGAGGACTGCATCTTTTGGAATGAAACACTTTTTGGTTCTGATGCAGGTGTATACAGTGGTACACCCAGGACAGAGATATCAACTAGGAACCTATGCGACTGTATTTCAGTCAGAAATCTACTCCATGGATTTATGAGTAGAGAGATTGGATGAAACTAACCTCACACTCAAATCAATCAAGAAATGGTATTGCAAGCAGTTTTCTACCTAGGGTTTCTTTTGTCAAACTGCTACCTGGACGGCAAAAAGAAATACACACTTCCGGCAAAATTCACCAAGATTGACCCATTCCAAGGCATTCATACATCTTTGAAGAATATTAACTTACTAGTTTTTGTGTTGTTACTGCAATACAATTCAAAACTATGCCAACTACCAATATGGATGTTATATGGCCAAAACACTATATTATTTTATTGATGTGATTGAAATTTGAAGTTTCACAATTACAGTACATGTTTTCTCAATATAATATGAATATTACTGAAGGTTTTTTCCCAACACCAAACCGTTATTTTAACACCCCGATACGTGTTTCAATCACTTGGTAATCGAAATACGCGTCGAGGTGTTAAAATAACGGTTTTGTGTTGGGAAAAACTCCAGTAATATTCATTACTACTCCAAAGGTTCCAAACAGTGCGTCAATATTATATGCCAAACATGAAACGCCCTTTTCACGGGAATAGGATCAATTTATAGACTAGAGGGGGGATTAGCTACGTTGTCTAACAAGCATACTTACAAGTCACTGAAATCTAAATCATCCTACAAACAAACTTGAACTGTTGGAAGATCTGACCTGCCGTCTTTATTTGGAAGTTTATGAAACAACATACTTTGCAGAGCTATAATTTTGTCATCAGCCCTGAAAGGTCACCCGTCAAAAAACAATTGGTTTAAATTGATGTGCGCCACAGTAAACCCCTGCAGTGGAGAGTGGATTAGACCAAATAACTTTGAACCTAATGTAACCTAACCATACCCAATATTTGAATAAACTTGTGTAGTTTATTTGAAGTAAATTCAAATGGCATAAAAACTAGATAATTACTGAACGTAGGGAGTTTCTTTGTATGACATGGGCAGCGAATTATAATTTACGAGGCCTTATCATTATTTTTATGTGGGAGCTTTTATATGGCATCAACTAGTAAATTTATCAGACCCGGTTCATTAGTCTTTTATTTATCTGTTCGGATTGATTTTGTATAAGGCTATAATTGAATGTTCAGTCTAATCGTAT
>NW_019294832.1:0-22309 GCF_000500325.1 Leptinotarsa decemlineata | reverse complement strand
TATTATTTGATTATTTTACTTTTTTTTTCAGTATGAACTCGCCTGAAGAAGCTATTATAAACAAAAAAGAGAGTGACTTCCATAAAGTATCTGCTAATTTTTTACTTGTCATATGCATAAATGATCGTTTGCTCAAATTCTTCCAGGTACAGTTTTCAGCAAGACAGTTGCTATCATCTAAATACTTTATTTCTGGTTTAGACTGACAAATCAAAGATATCAATGGCTACATTTATCTCCAAGAGTTTTGATATCTACTCAAAAAATAGATTGAAAATATATCTTTTGTACATTTTCTAATCAAACAATGATAGAAATAGTTTCAATATACTTTTAGAGTAGATTGAAACACAGATGTAAGTTTGCTAATGACTACATTCGTCTCAACAGCTTTGACCTGCTCGAAAAGAGGATGGCAATTATATCTGTTTGCCTTCAAAATTGAACANAGAACCAATTACCAAGAATAGTGTACGTTAGTTTACATAGGCCAATTTGTTTTTATAGAGACTACAACTTTTTGCCATGAAGCATTGATTGTTTCTGTGATAGACAAATCGATTGCTGAACAACTGGGACTGGAAGGCAGAATGCAACCTCTTTAGATGCAGTGGACCGACAATATCTAGAAAATTTGATCCTACAAGTAATCAAGAAAGACCATTTTCAAAAATTATTAGGTCAAGATACAAATTCACGGTAATTTAGAAAACAGGAGAGCCAACCTAACGCTGAGAAAACAAATCTTGGTTCGCTCACATCTATAATCATGAATTTTCTGATGAAGCTCTGAACAAGATGACCAAACAATCTTTCACAATTGAGACCTCTGTGGAGTTGTAACGGTGCCATACAAAATCAGTGAAGCCGAGATAAGAGCGCTATACTTTGGAGTTGTAAATCCTGAAAAATCTAATGACTGTCGCTTGATGGTTTATGCACCTTCTTGGTACAATAGAATAGGGATATTGGATAAAGATATGTTTCATCAGATTAGCCTCATTCCAGACCAGAGCTCTCAAATATTTTTTGGCGATATTAGTGACAGTAGTAAATCGTATAATACTTAGAAATGCAGATAATTATGCTTGGAGCTACCTGTTCTCCTAGCTGCGCACAATATATTGAAAGTTTCAATCTGAATCAACAGACAACACAGCAGAATATTTTGAATGACAACATTAAAAAACATTACGTTGACGACTATTCGGATTGTATTGGCATATTGTAAAGGCTTTCGTGGCTGAGATTTTCAGTGTTACGATCTTAATTAGGGTTTGTAGGCCGTCGTAGTTTGGAACGGTATCCTAACGTTTCGCTAGTATGAGTGGCTGGCTTCTTCAGGATTTATTCATCTCGATGATTCACCGTTAACAACGTTCACCTCTGCCAGTTGACTCCGTGTTTTGTGGATCCGTATACTCGTAAAAAGACTCGTTCACTTTTTGAATAGATCCGCTTCGCCCGAGCCACTCGTGCTGGCGAAAGGTTAGGATACAGTTCCAAACTACGACGGCCTATAAACCCGAATGAAGATCGTAACACTGTATTGACATTACTTTGAGAATTGACACAGTTGAAGAAGGATAAAAGAAGAGGTGAGTGTTCCGAATTTGATTTGAAATATTCATTTTATTATTAGGGCGTTAGGTTTTTTGTGCCACTATCGGAAAATTAGAGTCAGTTGTGGTCTGTGAAAGGCTGTTATTGGGTGCGACGCGAAATCGACTGCCTCAGATTCTTCTGCACACTATCACATATAAAACTGTGATGTTTTCGGCAGATCTTTCGTTTCTTCGACGTACGGGTGTTTGTTGATCGTTTATTGTGTAACCCCTAGGGTGGGTTTGAATTCTGTATTTAAAGCGGAAGATACTTTTTGATGGAATATTTATTTCCCAAACTGAGCTGCCATTGTAGCAATGCTTGGCTTATATCGAGGAAAACAAAAAATTACCTTGATCTTTATATTTATCAGTTTTGATAGGGAAAACTATAGCCAAAACTTAAAATTAGAGCAGCCGCTGTCACCCTTTATAATTTAGAAATGGAGAATGATAATTACTAGAGAACTATCTTAGATGTTGCCTGCAGAAGTGATTACCATCCAAAGGTTTGGCTTAGCTTCTCCTTATCAAATAGGCACTGTTTTAGAATAGAAACATTTTTCACTTAAGTCCTTCCAGGCGCTTTGTCGGGATATGCCATTGATACCTCTTACATGAACTTTTCCTAGGGAGATCCCTTATTTATGTGAGATATAAATATACTCTATGTTCTCCTTTTTTCCCTGTTTCTCCTACCAGTATAATTACTGGCAAAAATACACCGTATTCAAAGTTGATAAGTATAATAAAAAAAATATAAGAAATGCAAAAGTTACGAAGATGATGTAAGCGACAAAATAAACAAAAAAAAACCAAACCATCAAAAGGAACACATTAACCTAGTCACACCATAAGAGAATGCTCAACCGGCATTCGATTGAATATTCATAAACATGCCCTTTATTCGGCAACTCTGTATGAGACCAGCTATTTAAATAAATGTACACCCACAGTATTTCAATAAACGTATATGGTTAGCCACCAGACGAAAAAACCCTAAAATTTTCTTACCAATAGCTCTCCGTTAAACTGTAGATAGCGGCTAATCCTTTTATGTTTTACTGAATTTAACACAAATTACCAAACCAGAACTTCATTCGGTTGAACTGGCAATTAAAAATGAAAGAAAAACCGGGTTTTTCCCCAAACTCCCAAAAGTACCTCGGATATCACACTATTCGAATAACTCGCGATTGACCTCTCGTTTGCCCCTTTCTTTCGAATACTTTATTAGTTTTCCGACGTTATCTCCTCACAAGAAAATCTCCTCTGATTAATTTTCCTAAACTCGACCTTTTGACGATCCAAAACCACCGGTGGACACCTTGTGACTCCCCTTCAAAACCCACTCTCCCGCGTTTCATTTTCTGTGACGCATATTTCCCTAAGTCAGCGGATATTTCCCATTCTTAAAGCGGGCTGGGCCCCTTATCGCCATTCATGCTGTTTTTACATTTTGCTATTTCTAGACTCTCACATGCATCGATTAGTCTGGTGTCATGCACATGTTTAATCAGTTTCAGATTGTTTTCACCAATTCTGTGGTCCTTGTCTAGAGCATGTCGGGCGACACTGGATTTTTCTATCTTTCCGTATTTCATGTGTGCACAAAGCTCCTTGAAGCGGGTTTTAATCGCTCGTCGGCTCTGGCTGATGTATTTGCTGTTGCAATATTGACGAATGATTTCGTAAATCCCCGACCTTTCTGTGTTTTCTAGTCTATCTTTTGGATTACCAAGAAGCTGTTGCAATTTATGAGAAGTTTTATATGCAACTTTCATATTTACTTTATCGAATATCTGTTGAAGCCCTCTCGTGTATTGGGGTTCNAAGCCATACGCTTATGCTTTTTTGAACTCAGTTTTTTCAATTTATAATTTGATGAATGCATCTTCTTAATAAATTTTCCTTCAATCATCCTGAACATATTTCTTTGAAAATCATCCCATTGCTCGTTTTCGCTTAATTTAAATGTTAGTTTCTTATATAAATCATATGCTTCCAGTTCTAGCATACTTCGTTTGCTGTACCGATTCTTGATTTCTAGTGTCAAATACTTTTGTTTAGCAAATAGTAGTACTTTTTCTGCAACTGGTGAATCGTTCCTAATGCTGACTTCAACAAATTTTGGAGAAACTGACCTCCGTAGACATGCTTTTAGAAACCGAATATCGGCATTCATCAATTTAATCCTAGTTGTGTACTTACGATACAAATTTAGTTCCGTTGACCTGGTAGCCATCATGAATAACGATGAGATTGGAACCTTTGGTGTGAAAGTTGAATAACTTTTTTCGAGATCAATTGCCCTAACACCAAACTGATATTTTTGCACTCGACTCAGCCATCTTTAATTTATTTTTAGCTTATCGCTGACTTTTCAAAATACCCAACTGTGTTTCATAAACAAAGTGTTTCCAGCTATCAATAATAATGAGCTTTTTCGTCTGGCCCTTACAAAGTAACTATGAATAAACCCACTGTATCCTGTTAGCACGTACAAATCATATATACCTACATCCGTTCAGTAAGATATCGTTTTCTTTTGGAAATCTTCCAATATTTCACGATTCCCCATGAACTTCAATTTTTCCTATTTAGACAAATATGTGAGACCACAAAATTAAAAATGAAATACAGGGTCTTCTCATAAGGCGAACTGTTACAATTGAACTAATGGATTCAAATATATCCACCCATGGGCAAAGTGCGCGATACGTTGCTGAACAGAACAAAACAATTTTATTATTTGCACGTGTTCTTGACTGTTATATCGTTCTATGGTGATTTGGCAAAACAGACTGAATGAATGGCAACTAATTCCACAGATGTAGCTTCAACAATATGGCCGTTATCTATTTAAAATCTCTGTTTAAAATCTGTTTTTCCGTTAACCAGTTGTCGCACCCCTACGAACGACAACCCTCAGAAGTCGAAACTTGTGTGAGCTAAGGATTAACGAGGTCTTACCTCAGGACGTGATTCTTAACACGGAAGTGTTAGGAAGTCCCTGTTGGAAGATCCTATTGATTGGACTGATGTCTAACGGATAGAAAAAAAATTGAATTGGTTTTCTGCAACCTCTTGATTCTCAATTTTCAATGAAGGTCTGTTTGCTTATGAATGATAATTATATTAAACTAAAGCCAGAAGACTTTATATGCACATAAATATACTCTGTACATCGAAGCAACAGAGTACTTCAAAACATTATCATGCATAGTGCACGTGATCTCTCAAACAAGGCTGCTTGTACAGAGTCGCACTAAAGAACGACCGATTTTTTAATAATATGCGGCCGGATGTAGAACATTTTCTTAGGTGGAGTCTAGGGACACAAATTAGCAGTTTCTTCAGCCGTATCAGTACTTTAAAATACTGTAAATGTACACACCACATGCGTTGAAACGTAACTGACAACTCCGACACAGTAACAATAAATTCATGCAGCCGATTGCCGTTAAATCCAGCGTAAGAAGGCTTGTTTATTTTACCGAATACATGCAAATCTGCGTGGTGATCATGCTTTGATCACGCATCTATCTTTGTTTGGGTTGCTCTTTTGTTGGATGGATATAGTTTAGGTGGATATCCAATATGAAAAACTAAACAATATTTGAATTGTCAAATCACATACACAAAGTTTGTAAAAAATATATAGGTATAAAGGTTAGTGAAAACTTGTTGTGACTGATCTGAAGATACTTTATTGAGAATCGAAATTCATATATTTTTTGAGAGAATAATAGGATTTATCCAGGAGCAATTCTTTGATTTGATAGTTATGCTGTTTTAGAGCCAGATTTTTTATAGTAGGTACTCGAAAGTTTATTTTACAATTTATTGACCATACGTCTGGGACATGATTCAGATACAACTGATCTGTGTGTTGGCACTTCCAACTGTAGTGAATTTATAGTAATATAACTCTTATTACCATTAAGGGTAGGAAAACTGGTTATATGCGATTTTACATATTTCAATATCTCATAAATGTATATAGGTACTTGTAACAGTCAATATTCTGAGATTTTGGAAGATGAGTTTGCAAACTCAAAAAAATTAAAATTTGGGATAATGAAATTAATGGATGAATACATTATTCTGAAGTGAGACTGACACATAAAACTTTCAAGATGGCGACTGGGCACTATCTGGGAAAAAAAATTGAATGGAAAGGGGGGTCTTGTGGCACATCTTGTTGAAGCTCCTAACGAAAACTTCACAACCCTAGAATATGAAGTCAATATCTTCACCTACTACAGAATGGCGGAACATTTAATCATTTCCTGAAGACAAACACATTATAATAGTGATATATCTAGAAATATTCCTTTTAACCTGCCATATGTCAATTCCAACAACCCGATAAGTTTATTTTTTTTTATAAAAATAACAAAAAATGTCAACATGACAATGAAGATCATTGTTCAGTTAGAATATTTTCATTTAGTTTTCGGTTTTCCCAATATCCAGAAAAAATTATCGTTTGAGCAGGAATATTGGGAAACCATATTGTAGGACCTCAATTTATCGATCAAAATTCAACAGGGGAACTGTATTTGAATATGCTGGAAACTACTGTTGACCCTCTCATCATTGAAATTGTCGAAGGGAATCCTTAATGAATTCGATAGGGATATTGTTTTCCAACAAGATGGAGCACCACACATTACTCCAGACAAGTAAGAAACTATTTGGATACCACTTTTCCCGGTCGTTGGATTGGCCGTCGAGGTCCTACAGAATGGCCAGCTCGCTCGCCAGATTTGACACCTTTGGAATTTTTTGATGGGGCTATTTGAAGCAAAAGGTGTAGAAAACTGAACCTGCTTCAATATTGGATATACGGCAGAGAATAATAAATATTTGTATAGATATTGACGTTGCTGTGTTCGAAAATGTTCTGCGTGAAATATCGGATAGGCTGTTCATATGTCAAGAAGTTGAAGGCACCCATTTCGAGCATCTTATGAGCTGACCTCAAGCTTATTACCTCATATTATCTAGTTAAATGTCAATGTATTCAGGCAATTAGTAAATGTTCCATCATTTTGTAAGATGAAGATACTGACTTCATATTCTAGGGTTGTGAAGTATTCGTCAGGAGCTTCAAAATTATATGTCACAAGACCGCCCCTTCTATTTAATGTTTTTTCCCAGATGGCGCCCAGTCGCCATCTTGAAAGTTTCATGTGTCAATTTTACTTCAAAATAATGCATTAATTTCATTATGCCAAATTTCAATTTTTTGAGCTGACCCGTTCAAAAAATAAAAGGGGGGACATTAAAGAAAAGCACTGTGTATTTTGAGTATTCTGGAACAATCACTAGATGCTCACCAAGCTATAATACCAAGGAAATGTTACAATGAAAGTATGCATGGTAGTACATGCATTTCATGTTTCTCATAAACTGTTTCAACCCATTTTCATAAGGAAGCAATGGATCCATTTTCATTAGGAAATGTTGAACGGTTAATGAAATATTCGAGAAAATCGATTTTCATTTTGTATTTTCCAAGTAGTGTAACTTTTTTGTATGCACATTGGCATTGAGGTAAGTTATATCCAATCAAGTTATTTTTGAACCCAGAATAGGTATGACC
This sequence comes from Leptinotarsa decemlineata, assembly GCF_000500325.1. Classification (NCBI taxonomy): domain Eukaryota; kingdom Metazoa; phylum Arthropoda; class Insecta; order Coleoptera; family Chrysomelidae; genus Leptinotarsa; species Leptinotarsa decemlineata. The sequence goes on along the minus strand of NW_019294832.1, from coordinate 15,094 downwards.
TACCTTTTTGTTACCTCCTGTATACAGATATAATAAGCGGTATTATGGCGAATGCGCAGGGTGTTCGATATTTGAAGACAAATGTATTTGTTAGTGTAGTACTGATAAATATAATATGATTTTAAACTGAATAACAATTGCAATTTATTGTCGCCTAATGTATGAACATGAAACATGCTGAATATATTCATCCTATGTGTTTGAAATCGAGTTTATTTTTCTACCAAGCTAACGAACCACTTTTACCGTTTGCGATAACCTGTATATAATCAACTACATGCTTGGCATATTATATCACAACCTTAATAAACATGGCTAAGTCGCAACGTTGGTACTGATTTTTTTCTGAATATATTGCTAAATAACAAAATAACCGGAAACGTTATTTTATTTGAATACTGTAAATGTGTCATCATTCAAATTCGTACAAAAGAGAATCAAAAAATTGGTAGTGAAAAGGTTTTGGCAAAAAAGTAGAGATTCTAGATGACAATACTTGTCAATAAAATGTTACTTTTTTTTAAAAATGTAGCTAGTGAATTATGATGGATGTTAGGTAATCAGACATAAGTTATAAATAACATTCTTTACTGACTATTTGGAAATTTAATTGGGACAGAAATTATGTCAAAATTGTTTCCTGTTCACTTATTGATATAGATATAGAGTACTTACTAAAACATTACCTGATTTTATATACGAAGACAAACATGTATATGTCACATTTTGATTGTTTTCAATGTCATTGTTTACATTTGAATTTTTGGGTGGTTCATTGCAGATCTGGTCTGGAGCATCTTTTCTAATTGGTTCCTGGCATTCTTCGTGATGATGTAATGGATCACAATCATAACACCTGAGCGAGCTCTGGCTGAACACTGAAAAATTTTTGTGAAATGAAGTAATTTTTTTTAACAATGTGTGGAGATAGCTATTCGAATTTTTTCACTTTACGATTCTTGGATGGGAGTGTGTTTAGAACATCCATCCAGTGGATTTCAAAAGTAGAATTCAGAACAAATATTTTTCTGAAGGCGATTGTTGATGAAAAGGAGAAATTAGGGTTCAGACGGAAAAAATATAAAACTTTCTATGAATACTATAGAAAAATAATAATTAGATTGGTCTACTGTAACGATTTGATTCGATTTTGAATTTCATTAGTTCGGACTTGACAATGGAAGGTTGAACTAATGATTCGAACTATGATTCGAAATCTATGAAAGAACAAATAAAATTAGAATGAATAACTAAAATGTCAATTACATTAAGCAATAAAACCTGAAATGAAAATACAATAAAAAGAATAAAAATAAAAAAAATAAAATAAAAAAATTCAAACCAAGTTACTTCACGATCTTGGCAAGATCCACGTTCTAATATCACATTGGATGTTGTTCACAGTTGGTGCCTGAGGGAGCAGATGTCTGTCAACCCCAGCAAAACTGTGTTAATTCCCTCACCAAGAGAAGAAAATTGGACGATCTAACGCCACTTTCCCTCAATGGTGAGGTCTTTAGATCTTGGTATTGTCCTTGGCAAAAACTCACCTGGAACGCTCACTTGGAAAAGGTATTACACAAAGCCAGACTGTCTCTATGGACATGTCGAAGGATTTGTGGTAAAACTTGGAGTTTAGGTTCCAAACAAATCCATTGGATTTATGTGATGATTTTTAGACCAATGATCACTTATGGTGCAATTGCCTGGTGGCCGAAAACTTTACAGAAAACGGCCCAAGCGAAGCTCTCTGGCTTACAGAGACAGGTTTGTCTGTCCATCTGTGGTGCCATCAGTACTACACCGTCAGCGGCCATGGAGATCTTCCTCTTCACATTTTTCTGGAGAGAGAGGCTAGATGGACTGCATACAGACTTGTGCACATTGCTAATTGCACAAATCAATTCAATGCAGAGGTCAACAGACTGTTGGTTGACACTGGAAGTCACAGCATTCTGGAAATGACCTCTGACTTAATGCCTCTAACTGTCAACTATGAACTGCATTATAAAGTACTGTTCCTGAGTAGACAGGACTGGATCCTCCGGGAGGAGGAAATATTAAGAGCAGATAGTTGTTGGTTCACAGATGGATCAAAAACACCTTCCGGTTCTGGTGCAGGTGTTTTTAGTCGCAGACCCAGAACAGAGATATCTACCTGCCTAGGAGCCTATGCGACTGTATTTCAAGCGGAAATTTACGCTATTGAATTGTGTCCGGAGAGATTAGAATAATCCAACCTCATACACAAGTCAATAAAAATATTCTCGGACAGTCAAGCGGTGTTGGAAGCTCTTGGCTCCTACCGAGCAACGTCTAAATTGGTAGCAAATTGCCTAAAACGACTCTCCTCGATAGGAAGACTTAACATATTGTCTCTGGTCCGGATTCCTGGCCATACTGGCCTGGAAGGCAATGAGGCTGCCGATTTCCTTGCGAAGGAGGGTGCTGCAAGCAGCTTCATCGGACCAGAACCTGCCATTGGCATCGCTTTAGGCTTTGCCAAACAAAGATTGAACGTCTGGATGGCAAGAAGATTTATGAACTTCTGGCAGAATCTTCCAGGATTGGCTCACTCTAAGGCGTTTATTCACCCTTCGAAGCTTGATTCCGAACAGTTGTTGGACTGCAGTAGGGATGAACTACGATGTCTAATAGGCTTTCTTACAGGTCACTGTCATTTGAATCATCATATGCAGAGACTCGGACTGTCGGAAGACAGTGTGTGTCACCTCTGTTTGGAAAATGACAAAACAGCAAAGCATATACTCTGTACCTGCCCCGCTGGGGACCGAACCAGGTTTTTAGAGTTCGGCAGAGCCGTACTCTTACCATCTGAACTGAAAGACCACTCACCATACAAACTAATCGGCTTCATTAAGAAGCTAGGTTTATTTGGCTAGGTTTATTTGGCTAGGTTTATTTGGCCAACCCTTGCGGGTTGCTATGGAGGGTCAAATAGACCCACTCACTTTAAACCTAACCTAACCTACTTCACGACGGTTCGATTGTTAGTATTCATAATCGTCTTCGGTTGATGACCGTGTATGCGTTTCCTCTAACTTCACCCACGTGCTTTGAGTATGATTTCTCTACAACTCGAAGCATTTGTTACTAGGCCAATGGCCAATTCACTAAATATTGTTGTTCTTTCTACAACAAAGTCCGCGATGATATATGCGTATCTTTTAAGGATAGCTATTAATAACCATTTCAATGTTTAAAATATTAGTCATATAATGTGGTAATTGAAAGCTATATAAATATATATGATATTAATTCTTATCTAATGAATATGTTAGTTGCCTGAAGCATTTTGACTTCAATTAACATTTTTGTTTATACAGTGTGTAAAAGCCAAATGGAATAAATTCATTATTTCGGTTACTGTACATATTTGAAAAAAAACCTGAAACACGTCGAATATAAATTATAATTTGACATTCTTCAACGTAAAAATGCTACCCCTATCTTCCAACCCTCTTCTAATGACAGGAACAACCCCCAATTTTTTAAATGGGAAGTATAGGTTTGTGATATATCTAAAGCAAATGAACTTTAAACGTTCAGGCCAGTCTCCATATACCTACACAGTAGGTTTAATGGACTGACGCCTATCAGAAAACAACTACTCCCCTGGATAATACCACGAAGGGCGTTGGATTATATCTGACAGGCGTCAGTGCAGGAATCTTCACAGAAAATTTTCTGCATATGCAGTTGGCAATACAACTGAAAGAGTCGACCCTCAATAATGGAACGGGCACACTTGCAGACCGGTTTTGGGCTCATTAGCCACTCGGCAAACTACGGATATGCAGTTTGTTAGTACCTCGTCCACTAGATGGAGTGACATTTTGTGATGTTCGCTCCAACTTCGGAAGAGGAATGAAATACTCTGAAAGAATTCCGAATTTCTGGAATATCATTGACTTTAGGTCGATGATGGTCACTATCTTGTACTAACGAGTGGCTAATGAGCCAGAAACCGGTCTGTAAGTATATGTATCGTTTATTTAGCACAAGACTCTTTCAGTTGTATTGCCAATTGCATATGCAGGACATTTTCTGTGAAGATTCCTGCACTGACGCCTGTCTGATATAATCCAACGCCCTTCGTGGTATTAGCCAGGGGAGTAGTTGTTTTCTGATAGGCGTCAGTCCATTNACTCTATATGAGACAAACTATTTAAATAAATATTCACCCACAGTGTTTCAATAAAATTATATGGTTAGCCACCAGACGAAAAAACCCTAAAACTTACTTACCAATAGCTCTATTCCTCCGTTCAGCTATAGAACGCAGCTAATCCTTTTATGGTTCGCTAAATCTAACACCAATTCCGAATTTCACTCGTCGAATTTGCAACCCAAAAGAAGGAAAGGAAAATCGGGTTTTTCCCAAACTCCCAAAAGTACCTTGAATATCACCCTTTTCGAATAACTCGCGACTGAACTCTCGGTTACCCCTTTCTTTCTACTACTTAATTAGTTTTCCGACTTTATCTCAAAAAAAAAATTCTCCTCTAATTGATTTTGCTCAAATCGACCCTTCGACGACCCAAAATCACTGACGGACACCTCACGACCTCCCAAACTTAAACCCTCTAATTATTTTCTCTCAAATCGACCCTTCGACGACCCAATATCACCGACGGACACCTCACGACCTCCCAAACTTAAAAAAAAAGAACCCTCGCGTTCCATCTCTCGCGACAAAATTTTTCCTGAGTCAGCGGATATTTCCCTTCTCAAAATTGAATGGCAAAGTTACGGCCCATACATCCAATCAGAGAATTCAATTCTATCATTTAGTTCTTTCAGTCGCTTCGTGATTCGTTAAGTATTTAAGTGGTTTTTAGCATAACGTTCCCAGCTTATCGCTGACTTTTCAAAAGACCCAGCTGCGTTTCATAAACAAAGTGTCTCCAGCTATCAATAATAATGAGTTTTTTCGTCTGGCCCTTACAAAGTAACTATGAATAAACCCACTGTATCTTGTGGTTAAGAAATATACCTTTAGCACGTACAAATCATATATACATCCGTTCAGTAAGATATCGTTTTCTTTTGGAAACTTTCCAACATTTCACGATTCCCCATGAACTTCAATTTTTCCTATTTAGACAAATAGGTGAAACCACAAAATAAAAAATAAAATACATTGCGACTTCTCATAATGCGATCTGTTACAATTGAACTAATGGATTCAAATATATCCACCATATTGCGAATAGTTCTCTAGGTAGGACGATTATGGCGACCGTAAAATGGCAAAGTGCGCGCTACGTTGCCGAACAGAACAAAACAATTTTATTATTTGCACGTGTACTTGACTGTTATATAGTTTCATGGTGATTTGGCAAAACAGACTGAATGAATGGCAACTAATTCCACAGATGTAGCTTCAACAACATGGCCGTTATCTGTTTAAAATCTCTGTTTAAAATCTGTTTTTCCGTTAACCAGCTGTCGCACCCCTACGAACGACAACCCTCAGAAGTCGAAACTTGTATGAGCTAAGGATTAACGAGGTCTTACCTCAGGACGTGATTCTCAACACGGAAGTGTTAGGAAGTCCCTGTTGGAAGATCCTATTTATTGGACTAATGTTTAACGGATAGAAAAAAAATTGAATTGGTTTTCTGCAATTATATAATAAAATTTCATCAATTCGAAAATATCACAGATCTGGCCTGCTCGTTCTCCCGAATTAACCCCACTTGACTATTTTTGTAGGGTCATTTGAAAGTTAACTACAAGAGACCAAATAACATCGATGGTTTAAAGGCATAATAGAGCAAGAATCAATCAAATCTTCCTGGAAACAAAAAACAATGTTTTAAAAGAGAGAGTTTAAAATTTGAACTTGAAAAATAACATTGTTGAACTGAAAAATGATGTTTCTGGATTTCCATCATTTATAGACCGAAATATACAATCTTCAATACCTTTCTACTGTTGCAGATGGAGTCTTCTGCTAAAACCCTACTAATATCCTCTACACAATCGGCTATGTACTCTTTCGGGGATCCTTTCACTAGCCCGGACAGTACAATCAAATGTCCATAATGGGCACCATCTTCAATAACTGGGATAATCAGGTCAGACCAAACGTTGTATCTCACGAAATAACCAAGAAGTTGGCTAGCTTGAATAATATTGTCAACCACTCGATTATCGTCATCTCGTGCAGCTGAATACATGGCTGGGAGAAGACTCTGAAGGTTTTGGGTAATACCATCTTCTGCATGTAGTACTATCGCACATAACAATTGGCTACAACGTACTCTCACATCCTCTTGCCAACTCATCAGCTCCCGTGAAAGTGCGGAAGCCAGTTTACTTACATTACGCTTCACTAATGTTCGGCAGCCCAAATTGGGACGAATTATGTTTTCGGGATAATATTTGGGAAGGTCAATTAGATAATCTAAAATAAAATTAATGAAATTCATTGAGTAGAATATCCAAGAGCTCTAGAATTAGTTCAATGATAAATATTGAATATCCAAACTGATAATAAAAATAATAACCAATAGATAATTATTTACCTAACTCATCTTTCAAGTCTTTCTCATTTTCTTTTTGAAACTGCAATCCAACTTGCTCCCATAATTCTGCAGCTTCATTTCTAGTCTCAACCACTTCATCATTCAAGCCAGTCAGGAGCAGAGGTAAAATCTTGTGAAAAAATGAATATCGATCCCTGTACTCTAAAAGCCACCTTGCTGCCACTTGGCCAACAGTTTGTCTGACAATGGGAATTTGATCGAAGAGTCGCTCTGCTAAAGGGCCTACTACTTCATTCAAACCGTTATGATCACAATGCATTACTATTTCACCTATAGCTTTTATAGATTCTACTCTGATTTTATATCGCTGATGCCCAAAGCAGCTCAAAACTGGTTTGATTAAATTTCCGGCTTGACAATGAAAATCTCTGGGGAGAGCATTAGCTAATTTCAAAATGAGTCGACAACTTAGCTCTTTCATTAATGGAAATTTATCCTTCACTGCTTCAGCCAATATTATGACTGAATCATTTAGAAATGGTTTTAGTTGATTGGTATTAGAATATTTGGTAATAATTGCATCAAGTAGCTTTACCATCTGTAAGCGAATTTCTTCTGATTCCTCTATCAATTCAACACTACCAATTCTTTCAACCAACAAAGGAAACACATATGATAAGTAATAATCATTAATAGGTAATTTTTCAATAATCAAAAACTTGACAAATTCTATAGCCTGCTCTCGGACAGATTCTGTTTTATCTCTCAAGCCATTCAAAGTATACATATATGTCTCACTGAAAATATTCCGAAGTTCTTGATTGCTCAATTCACTGTGACTTCTCAAATATTTTTCGATACTTATATATGCTTCTTTCCTGATTTTCCTGTCAGAACTCTGAAGTCCAAGACACATTTTTTTTAGGTCTATAATGGTATCTTCAGACCCTTGATCTTTCCCCATATCCATTGCAAAATGAATTCACTTATGAAGGAAACACGAACTTGTCTTCAGTCAATAATGAGTTATGATTTAAAATACAACAACCCTTTTAAATATCAGCCTAATCTGTTACCAGTTACCATAACAATACTAGAAATTAAATCAATCAAAATAAATCTCTTTTTATTTATCATGTTGGGTGTTTGTTTCCTGCTGTATTAATACTAATTAAAAAGCATCTCCAATGCATAACTAGGTTAGATTCGATAAAGTTATAACATCTGTAAAATATAAACAAATACAAATATTTTGATCATTTCAATTCAAACAGTGTTGTCACAGTATTTTGTATACAGAAATACTGTGGTGTTGTGAGATTTTCTTGACACCTCAATATTTTAGTAGTGGATATAGTATTGTGACGTGACAGTGTAGTATATTCCAAGGCCATAGAGTATATAGTGGGGAAGATACGAAATGTTAAAGATTTTTGGGTGCTACGTCTCTGATGTCATTGGAAGGAAAATGGCGCTAAATTTGAAATGGTATCATACATACAAACAAATATCAATCACATCAACAGAAGAGTCTCCAACAGAGCCTATAAACATGAGCAAGCTGTTCGTAAATCAGATCCAGCCTTATCCCTTTCCAAACATCATCGTGAAACAGGCCATTGCCACCGAAAAACTATCCAGGCCAGATTACTTCTTTGATGAAAATCATTACTGTAACACCATAAAACATCAAGGAACATTACCTCTTCCACAAAAAATAATGTCTTTCAAAGAATATTTACTGAGCGAGTTTTACAATTCCAATGTTCTTCAATGTGATCAAATATGTTTCAAATTGACCAATGAGTTGATTCACCGTTGGATGAATATTGGACTGCTGAATAAACTTACTACTGTTGATATCTAAAAGAAGAGGGTTTTCGTCAGCTTTCTTCTAGATTCTTTCATTTGTACTGTGAATTCCCACTTACATAAAAGTTTGCCTGAGAATAGTAGCCTCCAAAGTTAATGCACATTGGTGTTCTTTTCACATTTCTGGATGTTCATTATTGTTTGGAAGAATGTTATTTCCAACACACGTTCACATAGGTCATGTATTTCAGAAAATCACAGAACAGGGAGTATGTGACCTTGCTAGCCTATGCAAATCACGGAAACAGATACGCACTCAAACTAGTATCTCAGTAATTTTAAATAACTTTTTGAAGACTAAAGCCTATTATTTGTTATTGTATACTATTAGTTGTTACCTGCAACTTCATTCACGTGGCTTTCAGGTTTTCCCTGATTTTCTAACAACAATATATTGAATATTACTGGAGTTTTTTCCCAACACCAAACCATTATTTTAACACCTTGGCACTTGTTTCGATCACCAAGTGATCATCTTCAAGAATACGATCAAACGTTTGTTAATTTATAGTGTTATAATTTATAGTTTTCATTTTATTCAAGTCTCATTATTATGTTCAGATAATCTTTATTGTATACTAGGATGTGCATTCCTATTTGAAATGAGTGATTCATTTCCATTGATACAATAGATAAAATAAAGTCATAATTCATAATAGTTTTTACTTGTTTGTTGAATTCACCCAACCAAATCACTGATTTGAGCAGCTTTTTCGTAGTAGTAGAACCTCTTATTTAATATACTGAAAACTGCTTATTTTTACACCAAAATTTCGATATGCTTTCTACCGTCAAACATAAAACCAGATAGTCAGTTGTTATCATCTCCTGTTAACAGAAAAACGTTTTGTCAAATGAAAGCATCAAAGGTTTAAGCGTTTGAGGATATTGAACACATTGAGAGAATAGTTCATCATAATATCTAACCTAAAACATTATCATTCTCCCCATTAGATTTTCCATATTCCATCCTGACCGTGTGTGTATTTTAGTGAAAAAAGGTGAGCACATTTATCCTGATTTTAAATGAACTATAAAATCAAATAAATTTCAAGTGTCTCTAGTTGAAATACAAATCTATATAGTTAATATTCAAATCTATTTACCAGTGACTTTGCTGGCGTGGACTGCAGTTGTTAGGTTTTCCTAGACTACATAGCCAGCCTTTTTTTGATATCTAAAAACATCGTTTTAAAAACTGTAAATATAGTTTCAGACAAATCAACAGTATTTTCATAGTATTTTTGTTCCCACAATTACAAATTTTTTATTTATGAACTGATTTAAATAAATCGAAAACTAAATGTTACGCCTGAAGAAGTTATTGTATAGCGAAACACGTTTTGCGGGTTTCGTAAAACTGTTTAGTGAAAATCTAGCAATATAACGTTTATGGAAATATATGTATTGATTTGCATCGGTATTTTAGACAATCTTTATAATGTGTGGCCATTTTAAAAGTATAGAATATTACTTTCATGATTTTCCCAGTACTTACTATCTTATAAAGAAGATTATGAAACAAACCGATACAAGTAATTGTAAAATTTTTGCTTTTAGACTCATTTCATGAAAGTAACTTTTTTCTTCTGTACTCTCCTGACTAACTGCTGTGGTGATTGTCTACATTTATCTCAAGAGTTTTGATATCTACTCAAAAAATAGATTGAAAATATATTTTTTGTAAATTTTCTAAACAAACAATGATAGAAATAGTTTCAATATACTTTTAGAGTAGATTGAAACACAGATGTAAGTTTGCTAATGACTACATTCGTCTCAACAGCTTTGACCTGCTCGAAAAGAGGATGGCAATTATATCTGTTTGCCTTCAAAATTGAATAACAGAAAGAGTTTCAATTCAGTTTTCAAAGACATCGAAGTCATCATAAACATGATTGATAATTTGTAGCCAAAATAAAACAACTTCAAGAACTGTACTAGGAAGATATACTAGATTTTTCTTCCTCAATCTCATTTAACCTGTCAATAATGTCTTTAGTGGGCAATCCATGCTTCTTATTGTACTCAAGAGATTGTTTCAGTTGAAATTCTTCAAGCCCATGTATCCGGCTGTATAATGAAGTGCTGAGATCCGCATCAATGTCATTTTCCTCTCTCAATATACAGAAGTAAATCATGAATACAGTCATGCTCACGACTATAACATAAGGTTCATACCAAAGCCTTGATTCATTTTCTCCTGTTCTAGTTGTATGGGCTTTATAAGTTCTGGCTGCACTAGACGAAAATTTAATAGGTCCATCATCTAAAATTTCTTCCTTTGGTTTTCCCTTTGTGCAGAAGTTAGTTTTTGGAAGTCTAGATAAAAAAAATTAACAAGGGATAATTGACTCACACTGATCTTACCTATAAATACATCTGCACATTCCATAGTTCACTAGAGACCTGAGTCGATACATAATGTTCAAGTAAGTTCCACTTTAGTATCTATAAAAATAAATAATTTTCATATTCAATTTAGAATATGGGGTTAGGTTCTTTATTTTTCATTATTTCACAGAATAATATATACTTACTTTATATATAATATCTATGGTTGAATGTCGGAAAAACAAATCCGAATTCAAAGTCAGTAATACCAAAAGACTAATTAGTATAATCCTTCTGCACTCTATACAAATATTAAAATAATTGCGAAAAATTTTAAATTCGGAAAATAGGCAACATAGAACAGATCAATTTCCAAATCTTTAACACGGGAGCCGGTTGCAACTGTTGCGAGACGCTACAGTTGAAAAACTCGAAGTAAAAAGTCTTTGAAAAGTTAGTAATTTTCATTTCGATTCAAGTTTCCATCTACCCAGGCGAAAAAGCTGCAGTTATGAAGAGAGAAGTCTATATAGAACAAATTTCAACATAGATAGACAAAATGACTAAATCCGCTTCAGTAATTGCGAAAAATGTTTCCCTAGAAGATTTCTATTTATATTATCATAGGAAAGGTCATGCACTAGATGATTGTGAAAAAAATTAAGCAGATAATGTAGAGACGAGGTACTGCAACCAAAAGAAAACTTTGTTTTTCCTGTGTGAAAAGTTAACATTAAGACATCAAACGAACAAAAGATCAAGATGCTTATGTGAAGCCGATGGTTGTAAAAAACCTTATCACAGACTCCTTCATAAGAACGTTTCCGACCCCTGATAAGAAAACATATTCCGAACCAGTTCATGGGTTGGTCGTGTAGATAAGAACGAATTACCAAGAATAGTGTACGTTAGTTTACATAGGCCAATTTGTTTTTATAGAGACTACAACTTTTTGCCATGAAGCATTGATTGTTTCTGTGATAGACAAATCGATTGCTGAACAACTGGGACTGGAAGGCAGAATGCAACCTCTTTAGATGCAGTGGACCGACAATATCTAGAAAATTTGATCCTACAAGTAATCAAGAAAGACCATTTTCAAAAATTATTAGGTCAAGATACAAATTCACGGTAATTTAGAAAACAGGAGAGCCAACCTAACGCTGAGAAAACAAATCTTGGTTCGCTCACATCTATAATCATGAATTTTTGATGAAGCTTTGAACAAGATGACAAAACAATCTTTCACAATTGAGACCTCTGTGGAGTTGTAACGGTGCCATACAAAATCAGTGAAGCCGAGATAAGAGCGCTATACTTTGGAGTTGTAAATCCTGAAAAATCTAATGACTGTCGCTTGATGGTTTATGCACCTTCTTGGTACAATAGAATAGGGATATTGGATAAAGATATGTTTCATCAGATTAGCCTCATTCCAGACCAGAGCTCTCAAATATTTTTTGGCGATATTAGTGACAGTAGTAAATCGTATAACACTTAGAAATGCAGATAATTATGCTTGGAGCTACCTGTTCTCCTAGCTGTGCACAATATATTGAAAGTTTCAATCTGAATCAACAGATAACACAGCAGAATATTTTGAATGACAACATTAAAAAACATTACGTTGACGATTATTCGGATTGTATTGGCATATTGTTAAGGCTTTCGTGGCTGAGATTTTCAGTGTTACGATCTTAATTAGGGTTTGTAGGCCGTCGTAGTTTGGAACGGTATCCTAACGTTTCGCTAGCATGAGTGGCTGGCTTCTTCAGGATTTATTCATCTCGATGATTCACCGTTAACAACGTCCACCTCTGCCAGTTGACTCCGTGTTTGGTGGATACGTACTCGTAAAAAGACTCGTTCACTTTTTGAATAGATCCGATTCGCCCGAGCTGATCTGATAGTTCGCTGTCATCGGTAAATCGTCAAGATGAATAAACCTCTGAAGAAGCCAGCCACTCGTGCTGGCGAAAGGTTAGGATACAGTTCCAAACTACGACGGCCTATAAACCCGAATGAAGATCGTAACACTGTATTGACATTACTTTGAGAATTGACACAGTTGAAGAAGGATAATAGAAGAGGTGAATGTTCCGAATTTGATTCGAAATATTCATTTTATTATTAAGGCGTTAGGTTTTTTGTGCCACTATCGGAAAATTAGAGTCAGTTGTGGTCTGCGAAAGGCTGTTATTGTGAGCGACGTGAAATCGACTGCCTCAGATTCTTCTGCACACTCTCACATACTACTGTGATGTTTTCGGCAGATCTTTCGTTTCTTCGACGTACGGGTGTTTGTTGATTGTTTATTGTGTAACCCCTATGATGGGTTTGAACTCTGTTTTTAAAGCAGAAGATACTTTCTGATAGGAATATTTATTTCCCAAACTGAGCCGCCATTGTAGCAATGCTAGGCTTATATCGAGGAAAACAAAAAATTACCTTGATCTTTATATTTATCAGTTTTGATAGAGAAAACTATAGCCAAAACTTAAAATTAGAGCAGCCGCTGTTACCCTTTATAATTTAGAAATGGAGAATGATACTTACTAGAGAACTATCTTAGATGTTGCCTGCAGAAGTGATTACCATTCAAAGGTTTGGCTTAGCTTCTCCCTATCAAATAGGCACTGTTTTAGAATAGAACAATTTTTTACTTAAGTCCTTCCAGGCGCTTTGTCGGGATATGCCATTGATACCTCTCGTATGAACTTTTCCTAGGAAGTTCCCTTATTTATGTGATATATGAATATACTCTACGTTCCCCCTTTTCCCCTGTTTCTCCTACCAGTATAACTACCGGCAAAAATGCACCGTATTCAAAGTTGATAAGTATAATAAAAAAAAAGAAATGCAAAAGTTACAAATATGATGTAAACGACAAAATAATAAAAAAAAACCATCAAAAGAAACACATTAACCTAGTCAGACCGTAAGAGAATGCTCAACCGACATTCGATTGAATATTCATAAACATGCCCTTTATTCGGCAACTCTATATGAGACAAGCTATTTAAATAAATGTTCACCCACAGTATTTCAATAAACGTATATGGTTAGCCACCACTAAAATTTTCTTACCAATAGCTCTCTTTCTCCGTTTAACTGTAGATAGCGGCTAGTCCTTTTATGTTTTACTGAATTTAACACAAAACACCAAACCAGAACTTCACTCGGTTGAACTGGCAACCAAAAATGAAAGAAAAACCGGGTTTTTCCCCAAACTCCAAGAAGTTCCTCGAATATCACACTAGTCGAATAACTCACGATTGACCTCTCGTTTGCCCCTTTCTTTCGAATACTTTAATAATAATGGACACTTTATTCACAGTAAAGAAACAATATATGAATATATATGAATAATACAATTGCATGGAGTGAACAAGTGATTAAGGATAAGTACAAAGTACTTGTTTCCTTGAAATTGGTCCAGATATGAGACTACGGACTCCATACAAATACTAGCACACCGTCAGGGGTCCGCGGAACACGTTTTGAGAAACATTGCTCTACTTAATACTTCCGCCATAATTTTATGTTATGAATCCTACTAGGCAACAAAGACTACCCTTCAACTAGATGTGAATACATTAAATCATTTTTTTAAAAAACGTATCTATAGGTTGAATATAAATCGGGAAAAACCATGTGGCACTTACCATATACCATGTTTTGGACATCTTCATTATCGTCATCGAAATGGGTCAAAAGAGTGTCGATAATCAGTTCATGATGAGCTCGGTAGTTGGCCTTTTTGAACTCTACTGGTACAGAATTTAAAAAAATAGGCAAATTCCTGAGAGCAGAGAATCGAACTTTTTCTGTTGGGTCATCCAGTCTTTTAAGAATCTCTAAAAAAATTATACTTTGTCAACACTGGGTATTACAGCTTATTGAAAAAATTACTTGCGATATCGGTAAAAATCATGAATTTAAAATAATGAACCAACCTGGATATATTTTGATTAGGTCATCAACATTCCACATATCTTTTTTGCAACACAGAGCTTTCAAGAACGCCAAACACTCTATGGCTATTTGACGACTGCGATAGGAGGCGTCTTCAAGCAAGGATATCAATAAAGGCAAGAGTTTTTCCGTCACAGGCCTCAAAGTATCATCAGAAAATAGATCTACTTCTGGAGATGGCATGAGAGCATGTTGAAGACACGCAGCTGCCATTGTTCTGATAGCTTCTGCTGACGCGCCAGGACGCCATACAAGGGAAGGGACAAAAATATCTGAAATGTTCAATTCGGATTTTTCATTTTATTTTTATATCTTGGAAATGATGAATTTGAAAAAAAAACAATTCCTAACATTTGACATTTCACTTCTCTGGAATCAAAAAACTTATCAAATAAGAC
>NW_019294831.1:0-19805 GCF_000500325.1 Leptinotarsa decemlineata | reverse complement strand
TATTAATTTTGTACTTAAAATATTCTAAAAGAAACATAACAATATTGTTTTATGTACTTTCACTTTTCACGTATAGTATAACTACTCTTTAAGATTAAGTACTGTGTATCTCAAAAACCAGAGCTAATAAAAATTTTTCATTGTTATTTTCGTTTTTATCACCCCAAAATTAGTAGAAATTGACTAATTTAGTGTAGGAAACATTCAAAAAATATTTTTTGTTGTGTTGTGTAATTAGTAATTATAATTACCTGATGATAATATACAACTTTTTTATATTCGAGCTGTTTTACTTCATTTCTTTCCTTTTTTTAATGAATTTTTAGTCAAGACACAATGCACTCAGAAACTGTATCTTGTTTTGACTTGGATGATCATTTTTATTTTTTCTAGATTTTGAATGCAATTTCTTTTTTCTGGTTGAGTGGAAGAGCAGACATGAGTACTCATGTGAGAGCAAATAGCCAAACTCAATCTTTTTACTACATTTGAAATTATTGATATATCTGAATTTATGTAAACATGTGGTAATTGGAGTCATTTATTATTATTATTCCACATGAAAAGAGGAAACATTTTAGGTAATAATGTTTGCTATACTTATCAAATTTATCTCAAATATAGTATCAAATTGTTATAAATTTATTTACCCCAACATTCAACCAAATATTATCAGTTACATCTTACTAACACTAGAAAGAAAATTTGAACAAAACGCTAGGATTCACTTTTTGACAAAAAGGATTGCCAATCATACAACAAATATTCACTGTTTTGTCAAGCGAACTATTATATTATGTTGAAGAATGTCAGCATAAAATTGTTAGAAATTTTATCTTTGTTCATATTGGTAACATTTTCATTTCTCTGTATATCAAATAAGTATGAAATCTGTTATTGCATCTGACATTCTTTACAAATTCAAGAATTTGTTGTGTATTGTACTTTAAAGCTCGTATAGGTAGTACAGTTCAAAACAGTTGTCCGACCGCTCATTGAGCACGGACACCCGCAAAACTTACCAAGTCTTAATTGTGCGTCTAGTTTGGACTGTTCTAGGACCGTCCTGATAGGTTACCCTAATACGACTAATATCTGTTTCTATATTACATATACACTATTAGGTAAGTATATTCTAATTTAGAGGAAAAACATTCTTACCTATCTGCAGGAACACCAATATATTGAGAAACGCATTCAAATAAGGCTTTAGCATGAATTTTGTTTTCTCTCACTCCTAATGATCCAATGCTCATTAGAGTGGCTTGTGCTGCAGGTTCCTTAGTACCTCCCCAAGACATATCAACTCCTCCAACGACTGTTGCACAACAATACTAAAAAAATATATCAAAAGGGAATTCAACAACCTGAAGATATTATATTTAATTTACATTTATGGGTTTACCCAAAGATTTTGATAAAATTCCACATATCTTTGAAGAAAAATCAGCAGGGATTTTATCTTGAGGAACATTCGTTTCCAGTCGAAAATGAGGCATATTTTGAAAGGACTAGTCTTTGTAGTAACCGTTCTCGACATCTCGTTATAGTTGAAACTTGGCTCTTTTGGTTTGGAAGGGGAAAATCTTAATCTCAATATCTACATTGTAATTTGAAACTTTCGATTCACACTCAGAATGCATACGTTTTCTTTATTATAACCCAAACTAATCGTCCTAATCTGATGCTATTCACAATATTCACATAGAGGAGTGCTGTACGAATTGTCAACGTTGAAATTTCATGAAAAATTACTGTCTTTAGAATTTTGATTAGTTCAGATAGAGCATGGCGTGATCTATATGTAACATCTATATGTATATGTACACTATTTTGATTTTAACAAGTACAATAACCCCAGTTGAACTGTGAAAACAGCTTGGAATTACTTAAATTTACTCAAAACTTGAATTTACTCATAATATAAAATTGAAAACGCTGAATGTTTAAACCCACCAAGGACGTACTCCTGACTGTATTTGATGGACGAACAGATCGTTACTTCCCTTAATTTCAATTTTTCAGAGGACGTTTCACTCGTTAAAATTGAAATATTCGATGTTTTCCAAGCATTGTTAACATTGCCATTGTTAAATGGGGACTAGAAATTTGAAATAAGTTTTCTGTTATTATTGATATTTCTTCATTACTGGAATTAATTGTATTTTTATTGATAAATGATATGAATTTAATTGCGATGAGTTTTTCTAATTGTTCATAAGGTAACCATGAGTGACGTTAACGATTGGATGGAACTAGTCTAATTCCAAATTAGAATTGTAGCCTATTTTCAAATCTAAATATTTCAAAAAAAGTTTGGGAAACTGTTTGAAGTAAAACTTCCTCACGCGCGCTTGACTTGGAAAATAAGCTAGTAAAAACATGACGGGAGCGTTACCAAAAGTGTGATCGGGCAAGGCGAACGGATGTTCGTGAAGACAGAAAGAGAGAGTTACGTTTCGTATATTACTGTTGGCGCAAGAGAGAGGTGCGAGAACACTTTTACGGTCGAGTAGGCTCTGAAGAATCAGGAGAAAACAATTATACGCTGTCACTAAATTTAGCAGGAGATTTCAATGTTAAATTCACGTCCGAAGATGGTCAACTCTTGGTAAACTTCCTACAAGATGAATTAGAACTATAAATGAATAATAAAAGAAATGAACTTATCACAAGACATGGAACAACATTCAAAGCAGTTTTCTTTAGATATTTTCTGATTTTCATTCAAAAACATATGTATCTTATTTCTCATACCATAAGCCTATTGTGTCGGTCTTACTTATGTATTCGATAATAAAAATAATGAATGAAAATAAAAATTTGTTCAAAAATGTTAATATCAATGAAAACCCATAATATATCCACATGTTTCTAGAGATGATATGAAGTCGAGCAAGGTTATTAATGCAGTTGAGCTGCTGGAAAATAATTCCATGAAAATCAGAAGATGAATAGATTAAGTTTCCTAAGAAGTATTTTATTGATTAATAATATAGTATATTGTTATCATAAAAATTTTCATTATTATCATTATCATAGACTGCAGGCAAATCTGGCATCTGTTTGTAGTAGTCGTAATTGTGAAAAAGCAATAAGAATTTTTCGTCAATCAGTTGAGAATAAACACCTGCGAACATGTATGTTAGTAAGTTAGTGTGTTGTAATGTTGTTGCATCTGAAAAGCGGCTGGGTTGGACGCGCAAACCAATACTTTTCATTCGTTAGAAACTCTCCGACACGCTTTTATACGTTTTATATTATTTACACAGTATGCAAATATATTGCATTTTGTCCAGACGGAGAGCGAGTAAAAACGTGGAACAGTTTGAATAAAAAATTCAAAGCGTTTCATAATATTCTACATTACTACAAAACACCTATTTAATTTTCCATGAAATTTGTTTTACTGTCGAACAGTTTATATCTATTATTCACTTGCTGAGGAGTGTATGAAATGTCAAACGCTGACAAATCTACTCGTGGCGGAAATCTACTTGTGACAAATCTACTGGATGCGCAGTAGTCCTAAAAAAAATAAAATTGACAGACATGAGCGATACTACTGGCACCGTATAGTAGTAAACACTATCGATTACGGTGCTATAGGTTGTTCACGTTAAGAAGAGAATGACGTCATAAGATGACAAGTTACGACGTTGCCAACATGTGCACTATTTCGAACTTTTAAATTTTGTTGTACTGTTGATATGTTTTATTGCTATTATCCTTACTTACTTCTAGTATTTGTTGAGACTATTTCGACAATGCTTTAGGCATATTGAATATACGCAGGTCTTATCAAAAGAAATGATCAGTCCTGAAAAGAAAAGAAAGACTGACAGTTTTCGAGTTTTTTTCGATTCAGCAACGTCTGAAATTTTACCATCAGTTGAGCAATTTACAAAATGAAATGTTACTAGTTTCATTGCTGTTGAATGTATTTCAGTGGAAATTTTAACGTTGTTATGTTGGATATACAAAATTACCAAAACTGACGTCATTCTCTTCTTAACGTGAACAGCCTATACTGGTCTATGCGTCAATGATATGACTTAAGTGACATATGTTATACATACACGGAGTTGAAGAAAAGGGTAAAGAAGAGGAGACATCAAACTCCAAATAAGAATTTGATTTGACAACGTAATTAAAGATTGCATAAGTATGACTACACAGTAAAAAGAGCAAAGTAAATAACTTGAAGTCATCAATAACCTACCCTAATGTCAGTGTATTTTCTACTCACTAACTAAAACCAGTAATAGTAAATGAAGCTCATTCAGCCACAGTAGAATATACTGTGATTCAGCATTAGACAAGGATTCCAGTAAAACTCTTTTTGGCTTATAAGGATATCCCATGTTTGACAATTGTGAGATATTTTTTTTAAGTAACTGAATAAAATGGTTATTATTTTCATTATCAACATTCTTATAGGGCTACTACCATTGGGTTTTTTGGGAAATATAAAATACTGTACAAGGTGAAATGGGCATCAAAGGTCTTACAACATTTGTTAGGAACAAGTCAGAATTTTGTATGGAAAGATTTGAATTACATGACACAGATATTGTAATTGATGGAGATGCTGTGCTTTGTCAACTTTACTTGAGACATACATTCCACAAGAATGCTTGTTTTGGAGGCGATTATGACAAGTTTGGAAACACAATCTACAAGTTTTTTCTAATGCTTTCTGAATGCAAAGTGACACCCTATGTAATACTTGATGGAGGCTACGAAAGTCGTAAAATGGATACAATTCTAGAACGTTTCAAAAGCAGGCTAGAAAAAGTGACAGTACTGAATCCTAGAACTCAAAATAAAAATACGTCTACACCATTATTCATAAGAGAAACGTTCGAGGACATTGCTGTAAAACTCAATATTAAAATGGTGAGATGTGATTTTGAAGGTGATAGAGAGACTGCAAGTATCGCAAAAGTACTAAATTGTCCAGTAATGAGTAATGATTCAGATTTTTTTATATTCAATGTACCGTATATTCCATTTCTGAATTTGAAGATGAGTGTTATAAGGTCTACAAAATTAGACCAGAAAACTAACAAGGAAATATCTTATAGGTATATTCCATGTGAGATTTATAAGATTGATAAATTTATTGCTTGTGTAGGAGGAATGAAGAAAGAAAATCTTCCTCTTTTATCTGCAGCAGTGGGAAATGATTTTATGAAGGGGGTGAGTTTATCAAAATTGAATTTGTGTAAAGGAAATGAAAATAATATTAATATGATTGAAAGAATAGAAATTCTTATAACTTGGTTGACAATGGAAACTAAAGAAAGTGCTATCGAGAAAATCATAAACTCTTTTGATGATTCAGAAAAGCAGTCTGTGTCCAGAGAAATAGAAAATGCTATTAATGGTTATACATTTGTTAATAGTAAATATTTGAAATATTTACAGGATAACCCAATAGATCCAGAAGATATCGATAAATTTGAAGATCAGCTAGACTCGACATATAATACTTATGAAAAGTTGACTTCTAGTTTTCCTGCTCCATTCATTGAGAATTTCAGAAAATCATTGTACCCTACCAGATTTTTGGATATTCTTACCCAGAATAAGTATTACAATTTCAAGCCACAAGTTGAACTGGACTGTTTGGGACATAGTCATACTCCAAGTATTGAAATCATGTCAGCAGTTCAAAAAGTTCTAACTAGCTCGCAAGAGAATTTAGTATGCCTAGTAAGAATTGGCCAAAATGTTGGTGAACAGGTGCTGCCAGTTTGTAAGCATGATTTACCTAGCTTTAGAGAATTGCAAAAGATGGATAAAGACGCCAGAAAACAAATAATTTTGAGGGTAATTAATATTGACAACAGTTTTATTACGAATACCCTTACGTCGTTTCCAGAATCCTGGCATTTATTTATCCTGACTCTCAAATATATGATTAATAAGTCAATAATATCATGGCCTCTAGTTTATACTTTGATAATATGTAAGATAGTCATCAGTCATTTGGACCCAAAAATAGGATTCCATCGCACCGTTCAAACATTTAACCGACAATACCTCTACCGAATCCGTGAAATGTGGGGTCAGAAAAGGACTCTGCCAAGTACATACTGGAATGTTAAAGATTTCCTGAATGCCATTACTTTTGAAGATGCTCTGCTAGTTATGAGCCAGGTTATGCCTTATTTCGAAATGAATAATCAATTACTTAGAGATTACAGATCATTTGATAGGGCTTTAATGCATACAACATCACAATTCCAAAGTGTTTTATTACATGTTAAATCTCTGAATCAATTATTTAATATGCCTTTTGCAGACTTCCTCATATCTGATTGTTTCAATGGTACTTTTGTTTACAACCTCACAGAAGATTTGACAAGACGACCTGATGTTGATAATTTCTTGAACTACTGCTTCCGAAAATCTCCTTTAATTATGCATATTTTTGAACTCATTGTGAGTTCTGTAAAAGGAGAATCAAGAATACCACTTGGAGAAAAAAGAAGAAGAATCGATGTTTGTCAGTCTTCTCATATGAATGTAGTTTATAATTAGGTTTTATGGTTTTTTCAGCTCCTGGTGTCACAATTTTAGCAACTGAATTCCAATTTTACCTGTAAATGAATCTGTATTATGTGGTTTTTCGTGTTTTACATAGGTTTTTTGTGGGTATTTCCGGTATTCTTAGTTATGCCCTATATTTTTCTGTCATAATTATTGCTCGTTAAAAATTGGTTTTTATTGATCAGATTTTCAATACTCTCTAAACATTTCATCATCGAAAATATGATTTTGTGGGTTCTATGTTAGTCTATATTATTTATGAATGCTATTAATATTCATTTGACAGTGATTTCAAAATTTGGAAAAAACTTATTAGAATCAATTATATTTGTTTTTAATTATTTCTCATATACTTCGAAATTTGTCCAGAAGGTGGAATTTAGTTTTTTTATTTGTTTTATGAAAAATATGATCCTATGGGTAACGTTTTTATCATAAATCATGATATTTTATATTTAAAAAGTTTTATTGGGTAGCAGGATCAAATTATCTGAGAAAAACAACTGATTTCTTGCCAATGTTTTCAATTTAAATTCTTCTAAATTTAAAAATTACCAGAAGTGTGAGAAATAAAAAAGATTAGAATTGTGTAGTGTTGGTCATAATAATTTGTTTGCTTCAATGTTTTTCTCAAACGTTGGATGATTTTTAAGTTTAGTTATAACTTTAACATGGAAAATCTCGTTTTCGAGCCCTGAAGAAGAATTTAATCAAATTCAACACGTTGGCGAGAAAATCATTGTTTTTTCTGAGATAATTTGACACTGTTAGCCAACAACTCTTTCCATATATGAGTCTTTTGGATCACTAGACTATTTAACTGATGATATTTTATGTTAAATAGGAATTATTGTTCTTGGGGATATTCTAAATTCAGCTGAAATTGTCTGCCTGGAGTTGTCTGCAAACGTCTCCAACAACACGAGTGTCAAGTAATTGAATAGAACTGGCCGATACTTGAAAATCCATATAAAAAAACTAATCAATACAGTTTATTGTATGATTTTTCACTATAAAGGGTTTTTACAAAAACCGCGACACGTGTTTCGCTATACAATAGCTTCCTCAAGCATAAACTGAGAGTTACTTCTAAATTACAACCATTTTATACTCTAACCTATTACCTACTGGTTGTAATTTAGAAGTAACTCTCAGTTTAAGCTTGAGGAAGCTATTGTATAACGAAACACGTGTCGCTGTTTTTGTAAAACCCTTTATAGTGAAAATCATACAATAAACTGTATTGAATAGTTTTTTTTGAGTGTCAAGTGTTTGGCATATATTTTGAATTCTCATATAAAATGTAGTTATGAATGAATATTTGTAGTTTATGCTAATTTAACGGGTATCCATTTTTCAACAATAATTCTGAAAATATTGACACCAAATTTGCCATGGAATTTTTTATATCATATGGAAATATTTTTTGGTTCTTCTTTGTCTGTCGATGGCCTTTTGAATGATATTTGGTCCGTAGCCATTTTGTCGCAGAGCCTTTGTTGTCTCCCCCAATTCTGTTGCCCTGTTTGTTGGTTCTGTTAGGCGGAAACTGCGGGATATTAACGTGTTGGCTACGGATTGTAGCTGGGTAGGGTGGTGGTGTGATGCTGCTTGTAGGTAGCGTCTACTCTCAGAATCACTGGATGAACTGCTAATATCGACAAATACCCCACAATTGCTGCTGGTGACTTCAACGCCAAGCACAATCTGTGGAGTAGGCTCACCAATGCGAACGGCTGAGCGCTTCATGCGCATGCTGACAGGCATGAGTATCGAGTGATGGGTCCAGATGAGCCCACGTTCTACCGCGGGGATTTGAGGCCTGACGTGCTTGATATCGCACTGCTCAGGAACGTCTCTATGTCCTGCGAAGTGTACACTTTGTCAGAACTTGACTCAGATCATAATCCAGTCATCCTGATGCTGGGTGATGATCCCCCTCCTCAGGATTATCGCATGAGATCATCCACGGATTGGAAAGCCTTCAAGGCTCACCTAGTGGAGACACGTACAGACGAGGTGCTTCAAACTCGCAACGGTCTCGACGCGGCAATGGCAGATTTCGAATTGTCTGTGAACAACGCTTTCCGCGCAGGATAACGAACCTTATCAGGGAAAGAAGAGTTTATCAGCGGAATATCTAGCCTGGATACAAGGCTGTGGCAGCAGGATGGCCAACCAGGTTAAACAGGCCATCACTGACTATAGAAACGAGAGGTGGAGCGAGTGTTTAGAATCGCTCGAACCTGGGGATGACGAGTTCTGGCGAGTCATCCGCAGGCTCGAGAAGAGGAAAACCGCTCCCTCCCTCTTCACGGACAGCGCGGCATATGCTACTCCCCCGCCGAGAAGGCGTTGGCCTTTGCAGACACAATGAAGATTCAGTTTCGACTGATGGGAAAATGATGACGACGTGATCCGTCCAGCTTCGGAGGAAGAACTGAAGGGGTACATTAGGGCCTCCAAACCCAAGAAGGCTCCGGGAATTGATTCAATCAACAGTAGGTTGTTGAAGCAGCTCCCGGAGAACTTCATCAGATACCTGCTGGACATTATACACAGCTCAATCACTCTCAGATACTTCCCTCTAAGATGGAAGCATGCCGTAGTTGTCATGATCCCGAAAATCATCGTCCGATTAGTGTGCTTTGCTCAACGGCGGTGTTGGCTGAACGTGTTGTGCTGCAAAGGCTAACAGAAGAAGTTGAAGACCGAAATGTTCTGCCTGACGAACAATTCGGCTTCAGAAGGACACACTCCACCTAGCTGCAGGCCCTGAGACTGGTCGAATTATCCAACTATCGGGCGTTGGCGGTCGTCTACATGCAACGCGCATTGGACGACCTCGAACGCTGGTACTTTGACTGGAAGATTCGAGTGAATCCAGAAAAAACTCAGGCGATAGATTTGGGGAGACGTAAAGTTTCTCCAGACACAAGGGTAACGCTTTCAAGCAGGGAGATCGAATGGCATACGCGAGTAAAGTACTTAGGTCTTTGTGTAGACCGCCGATTCACCTAGGCAAATCACATTGATTATATCAAGAGCAAAGTGCAGATGAGGATAGCTAAACTCTATCCTCTGGTTAATAGAAATTCAAAACTCAATCTTAACAATAAGATTTTACTATACAACACGATGTTCAAGCCTGTCATCATGTATGCTTGAGATGCTTGGGGACAAACCCCCCTGTCAAACCTCTCCATTTTGGAAAGGTTTGCAAAACAAACTTCTCAGGATGCTGGTGAATGCTCCATGGTTCGTGCGGAATGAAACCATCCGCAGAGATTTGAAGCTGTTAGCTATACGGCAGTCCATTCAATCGAGGAATCAGAGAGTTTTCGAGTCAGTGGAAACTCATGATAACCCATTAGTTAGGGAAGCCCACTCGATTCAGGCTCGACTCGATTCAGAAGGCCCCGTCGCTCGGTTGAGTGAAGGCCCCACGACGTCTGTTAAAATGAACAGTTTGTTCATCAAATACCCCAGTCAGGAAGGGGTACACAAGGCCAGAGCGGCATAGAGGTCATTGACCTTTATGTCGCCACCAAAACACCTTACGTTATGAACCATTCGTCCTCCTGACGAATCTCAATTGAAAGGATAAGGGAAAAAATTTCCAACCTGATGAAAATGAAGATGACTATGACGATCACTAAACAAGTCAGTATCATCAGGAAATTGACGTGCGTTGAGAGAAAGTTCCTTAGTACTGATAGAAAAAAAAATTTTAGATTCATTTTATGACAGAAGGCATGAGATGCCTTCTTTTTTTGTGAACACATTAACAGTCTGTAGTTTATGTACTACTGTGATGTCTTGCGCGTGTTAACAGGTAAGATCTCTTTACGTAGCTTGACCAAGTTTCGACTTTTGATGGTTGGTTGCGTGGAAACGACAGCTGATTAATGAAAAAATCATTGCAAGGGGTCATATTTCCATTTTTTGTATTTTGTTATTCAATAACCGTATTAATATTGAAACTGACGAATTCATCTCCTATGAAAAACGCCATCTATGGTATCGTAATCGACCGAAACTTTTATGTAGATCGAAACAGTTCTATCTGTAGTGGCTTACTGCACCAATACTTAATCAAGTGACACTCTCTCTCAGAATTGTTTTGTCAAGGACATTTCAGTGATGTATGTTCTTGGTTCATTGTGAATGAACAAAGTACTAAAATTATTAACAAAAAATGAAAAATTAAAAGATTTCAAACCAAGTTACGTCACGACGTTTCGATTGTTAGTATCCACAATCGTCTTCGGGTGATAACTGGACTTATTCCTGCACGTCGTCTTCATTTCAAACAGGTTGGAGCCTGGCTCCCTTACCTTTTTTCTCCGAGATCTGACTATTTATACGTCATTCTAGTGCTTTCACCTATCCCCTCTTCCCTCTCTCCGCTTCATTGGTTTTAGCGGGATATGACCCTTTGACGGGAGTTGGCCGTTTTTTGCTTGATTAGAGGTTTCCCTATGTTACGTATCTCTACGCTAGCTTGACTAAATGCGTTGTTGGACAACATATACGCGGCTTCTTTGAATTCCTAAACCAGTGTTCTTCTTTGTGGATGATTTCAGCTTGAGCTCACTTGATGTTATGTTGATGAGTCCAAACATGCTCTGCTATTCCGGATTTGCTAGTTTATCCTCACTGTGTGTGTTTCTTGTGCTCAGCAATACGAACTTTCAATGATCTCTTAGTTTCACCGATGTATGATTCTCCGCACTCGTAACCGGTAAATGCAATTCTTGCAATCGCAGTCCGCGTTTGGTGGCCTGGTTTTTGTGAGGCTGATACGGATGATAGATTTCACTGTTTTGCTTCTATTCTGTTTTTACTATTTTTGGATGAAATAAAAAATACTGCGAAGCAACCATAAACTACTTTGTTTTTTTTTCATTCAACTACTAGTTACAAACCATACATGTTTGCCAACACAAAACTAAACTAAGAAACATATGTTCGAACTACACTCAGTAGATGGCGACAATGATTCAGAAATTATTATATCATCTTATTATTTTAACAACGAATATGTTCCCAGATCTGAAGCCGGCCCTGATGTTATACTTGACCCAATCCTTCTCATCCTTTCCTATAATTACCTGATTCAGGTTGTGGCGGCATCTCTTCCTGGTGGAGCTATTGCTGTCTTCTTCTAAAGCCTGTTCTACCATCACTCTGGAGTAACCATTCCGTTGAAGGTCATTTTTGATGATGCCTAGTTCCTTTTCGAGACCTTCCTTTGTATCACAGAGCCCGAAAGCACGGTCTACTGTGCGTTCCACTAAGCGTTCACAACGCCTAAAATACTCATTCAGGCGTTCCACATGGCGACCGCGATCGTTGTGGTCGCGGCGAAAACGTCATTAATGACGTCATTACTTATGCTCACGCCTAGCTCACGACGACCCATCTCAAGAGGTGGGTCGATGTGAGCGTTTTGAGAAACTGAGCGCAATTTTTAAAACTAAAAGCAGCAAACATGGCGACAACAACAATATCGTTCTATTGTGCCGAACGAGATACTGTTGTGGATCTCAAACTTTCTCCTGCAGATGCTGAACGTGCGTTAAATAAAAAAAGGGTTTAATTTTATACTTGTGAATTATGGTATATAATACGAAAATGGTTAATTTAAAAAAAATTAACCTATAAGAATCTGTTATGGCCATTTTCCAAAGAGCTATCATCAATTGATGACGGGAAGGAATTGTAGGACATCGGGAACACGTCGGACTAAATCTTCTTGTATCAGCTCATGTAAATAATTTAACGTACATCTTGAAAGTCTAAAGAGATCAATAAAGAATTCCATGAGTAAAATTTTCAAAATCTATAGTGTATTAAGTGATAAAAAATAATTTACCTGAAATGACTTTTAAATTCTTCATCTGAATGTCGAGTAATTACATTATCGTAATCAATAATACGTGGTCTAAGTTTTCGTTTTTCACGATTATATTTTTGTAAAATTGTATTCCATTCTTCATCTGAGCTGGAAGAACTAGTACTTTGTGGAGCATTATTTCGACGCACCAACAAATTTCAAACTGCCGCCGTAAAAGGCATTTTTATTATATACGAACATAAATTAGTTAAATACTCCTCTAAAATTTTTAGATGAGTATTTTGTTTAATAAATCATGTTAACCAACAATTAATAGAACTTATTGATAACACTTACAAATTGTAAAATAACCTCATCAACTTTTTGTTTTGTTTTTTTAAACGTGCCATGTGTATTATTTAAATGAACGTTCAAAACGCTCCAAAATCCATTCCACTTGAGTTAATGATTGTGACGCCCAGAACCAAGTGGAACGGCAAAAACCGTGGTCGTGAGCGTGGTCGTTGTGAGTGCTTAGTGGAACGCACTGCTAGTAGAGTCTTGATGATTCCTCTCTTAGTCGATTGATGGTGGTTGGATTTCTGGTTCAGATACTGTCCTGTCCTATCTTATTGGTTAGCGTGGGTGATTCATTCTACTCATTTTGATCATTATGAATTGGTTCGATCCCAACTGTGAGACGAAAAGAAAATACTACCGATCTGGGCCAAGAATCGCACGTTAAAAGATATGATATCGTTAATCCTAATTTCGCACAAGTTTTCTACTATACAATAACTAGGAAGCTATTGTATAGTGATATAGTGCATTCACCATAGTTATTTATTGTACAGTGAAACATCACTATCGATGTGAAAGATCAATATACAATAACTGTTCCTAGCTAGCACGTGTTGCTGTTTTGTAAACTGTCCAGTTGAATATGTAAATAGTGTTGATTCCAAAGAATACGCTGATTATGCGTATCGAGAAGTTCAGAGGAAAGGTGATTGTTGCAAGATAAACTGGCTGTCTAATTTCTAAATTGTCATGAAAACGATTCCTTTACAAATGAGAATCGGATAGAAATGAAAGATTTAGACTTTAAAGAACTCCCACTAATAAGGGTACCGCGGCTCTTTCGAAATCCTAATACATTCCAATTGTCCTTTTAACATCAAATACTAGAAATACTTTAACTATCGGAAATACAAGTGAAATCGGATAAGGAAAAATGGAAGATACAGAATGTCAATTTTGAAATGGAGTTTAGTGAAATGAAAAACCATTTGTCACAGTTTCTTCAGAACCAAAATTATTGATTACCTACTTACTTACCAAAAACAGAAAGATTTGAAAAAATAAAATTGAATTTTTCATCAAATATACAAACAATTGTTTGTTGAAGAAATTGCCGAATCAGAAAAACATTTGAAGAAGTGCAGTAGAAATCAATTGTCTGAAAGAAACGCTTTTTCAGTTAGTACTGAAAGGAACCTGTTGAAATTTCATGATATTCTACTCATAAGTATGTGAGTTATTACGCTAAGAGTGACAATACTTTTGTTATTTTCGAAACAATAGATCAAAAACAATTTCGTGTTTCAATTTTACCCTGCTACTTGATGGAAAAAATACCGTTCACGCGAAGCAATGGCTTAAAAAGTGTTATAAGGTCTCCGCTCCATCAGAAATAACAATTCAACGTCGGACGTAGAGGCACCAATGATGCAGAACGCAGTGGACGTCCAAATGAGACAGTTCGCCAGAAAACATAAAAAATCCACAAAATCGTTTCAAATAATCGAAACGTGAAGTTGCGTAAGTTAGCTGACATTGTAAAATTGTCAAAAGAACATGTTGGCTTTATATTGCATGAACATTTGACTATAAGAAAGCTCTGTTCAAAGAGGGTGCTACGCGAGCTCACTATTGACCAAAAACAAGAACGTCTTGATGATTCTGAGCAATGTTTGGCCATGTTTAAACACAACAAACGGGAAGTNACCTCTTTTCGTTGGAGACATTAGTGTAACAGAGGAAAGAGATTATCTTCTGTGCCAAAGTTAATTTCACTTCGTGATAGGAAGACTTCTCTAGCTAACACAAATATATAATTCATCTTCAAAAACTGCTCAACTTCCACTATATCGATCTATCTTTCAAATAACCGATTGTTTCTTTCAACAATGTATATTACAGTGATTCTGAGAAAATTATTATCAAATACTGAATGTTATTTTGATGGTTCATTGCTTTCCCAGAGTTTCCTCTTCCAGCCAGCAACAATGATCCGTTAAAATATTTAGATTATTCATCTAGACTTCTAGAGTACTTAACAAATTCCATATAAGTTTGGGTATTCATCCATGTCATCCATTCTTGAAAGAGATTGTTATTGATTTAAAAAACCTGGGAAGAAACACTGAGGGTTAAGGGTAGCGTTCTGATACCAGATGTTTGTCTATAGACACGACCTTTGAATGCATATTTCCAACCTTAAATATAATAAACGAAGAAGACAAGAAGAATTTAACCGGCTTCAATTTTTTAAGTGACGTGTATGCCGTATGAGATTTGCTTATAATGTTATTAAAATTAATGTTTTAAAATATCATTTTTATATAAAAGCCAGTACACGGTATACGCTTCTATTAGTTATGGATTCAAAATTTTGATAAAAGAAATTAGAAAGTCTTATATTTGCGAATTGTTTGTAAAATAATTACAAATAAAGGTGAAAATATTTATATTATATTACTGAAATAGTTCCTAAATTATATAAACTATAAACTATTTTTTTACAGATATATAAAAATGTTTGGACTAACAAAGAAAAATCCTTCCCAAACACAAAATGCAGAGAAACAAGAAACATTACTTACCTTGTCCATACTTACTTTGGCTGCAATTCTCTGTTGGTAGTAAAATTTAATAAAAATTCAACAATACAAAGGGATTTTTTTCAGCATTTGCCACAAGACTTTTTTCAGTCTTGAGATTTGAGAGCGTTATCCATGAATTTGACCCTTACTTTAATTATCGTACAACAAAATACTTGGCAGAGCAAGGATTTTATTCTTTTCACAATTGGTTTGATGATAGAGCATGGTATCCATTGGGCAGAATTATTGGAGGTAAATGTTAATTTTTCTCTAATCTTTTCACTGATCTTCCATTTGAAATAAATACCAAAGGGGGTAGGGGGTCTGCTTTGTCTAATTTTGATGACATGGAGACCGAGGGGGTCTAGATGGTAATGGTTGGGTTCTATTTCTTACAAATATAACAATATTTTACTTAAACGTGGAGGGGCAGAGTTTTACTAACTTTTAGTGATTAAGGGGGGTTAATCACAACAAATGACTAAAATTCTGCTTAATTTGATTGACTACTAATAATTTTGAAAATTATATAGAAATGACTGTCCTCTCAAGTTATTTGTCGTTTAAGTTGATAATTCTTCTATGTGAGATATATGTTTATTGTTGTAAGAAGTAAATCTTGTTAACAAACTTTTGAGCTATAATTTGGTGTTCAATTATTAATATAATTCTGTATAGAGTACATTACACAAGTAAAAAATAAAGTGATAAAAAACACTATACAGGAAAAAAAATTGAAGAATATATATGCAGATTACGTATCTGAGTTATCCTTAAAAAGTATATCTAAGATGTAACGAGCTTTTTGACTAAATATTTACTGAAAGTAATGGGTCAGATTCTTTAGGCTGTTTCAAATAGCTTATTATATATTTTTATTCCATTGCAAGAAGAATAGACAATGAAACTACTTACATTATGAACAGTTGCTTGCATGGATCAGTTTACTTGTCTCTAGAGATATCTTACCAAACATTTTTGTAAAATACAGAAAAATGTTGCATGCACCCTAAAATTTGTAAACATTTTCTGCAGCAGGAAAGTCAATTTTTTTGAGAGTATCTTTAGTGCAAAACAATCCAAAAAAGTTTCTAATTAAGATTGGCTGTATTTTCTCTGAAATTTCAGTTGTTCATCGATATTAATACCCAAAAATTTTGCAGATATGCAATATTTCTCATATGAATCGATCGAAAACATATTTTCATATGAATTTCTGGTAGTCTACACTGGAAGGTTATTATATTTGTCTTTTTTATGCTGAAACATAGAACGTTTGTGTCATTGATTCATTTCTTTGAGGTCATTAGTTTTGCATTAGTGTATGCCTTAGTTAATTTTTATTGTGCCATGAAAGTTAGATATCATCTGCAAAAACAGTGAACTCTCAGAAATTATTAATTAGCCGGGTTATGTACGTTCAGTAGAAATGTTTTTCAACAACTTGTTTTTGTATGTCATTTACTGATTTCTGGATAATAATAACATTAGAATACTTAACAGAATTGTCAACTCAGACATATAAAGTATTCAGTAATTTATAAATATTAACATGGTTATGTGGTTTGGATATTTTCCAAGATGCTTCAAATCATCTATTCAGTTTGTATTCCAAACTTCTCATCAACACCTTTTTGAACTTTCAAAGATGAAAACACGCTTTTCTCACACCAAAGGAGGAAATTTCACTCTTGTAATAATGACAGACCATAAAAACATTCATACGGGTAATTAATTTAATCCCAGTCATAGGAATTTAGGTCAAATTAAAAAGATAACATTTTTCAGGAGAGACTGGTTTTTGGAAAAATATGTTAGGGCTTCTTATTTCTCTACTAACAAAAAATGTGTTTAACTTTCGAATAATGAAAGAACTGTGCATAAAAATACACACACATCTCCAAATTTAGAAAAAACTTGTTTTTCACAAAGATATCATTCAGTTATTTTCATTCGTTTTGCCAGCATTGCATCATTTAATATATCAGCATACGCTTTAAGGGGCCGTCCATTAATCACGTGAGGCTTTAAAGAGGGGAGGGGGTTTCGCAAAAATCACGAAATATCCCAAGGGGGAGGGAGGGGAGGTAAGATATCACGTGTATTTACAACTAAAACTATTATTTTTCTTTCAGGAACTATATACCCTGGTCTAATGGTAACCTCTGCAGTTATTTACCACTTATGTTGGTTGCTCAACATTACAATCGATATTCGTAATGTTTGTGTATTCCTTGCACCCTTATTTTCATCGTTCACAACAATCATAACTTATTTGCTCACGAAAGAAGTGAAAAATGCTGGAGCAGGTTTGGTAGCTGCAGCGTTTGTATCAATTGTACCTGGATATATCAGCCGTTCTGTTGCTGGGAGCTATGATAATGAAGGCATTGCTATATTTTGTATGCTTCTGACATACTACACTTGGATAAAAGCTGTTAAGACGGGAACAATTTTTTGGGGAACTTTTAGTGCCTTGGCATATTTTTATATGGTGACTTTTGCTGAACACACTCTTCCATTGATCTATATATTACCTTTGAAATAAATTTTTAGGTTTCCTCTTGGGGCGGTTATGTTTTCCTCATAAACTTGATACCTCTACATGTTTTGACCTTAATGGCAACGGGAAGGTTTGGCCATCGTATCTACGTTGCATATAGTACCTTATATTGTGTAGGAACTATTTTATCTATGCAAATATCATTTGTTGGATTCCAGCCAGTACAAAGTTCAGAACATATGTTGGTGAGTTGAATTTGATTGATTTTCTGTTTCTGTGTTAATGCAGTAGATGCAAACCCATGTAGCAAAATTACATGGATGTACGATTCTCAGAATTAGTAGTAGTAGTATAATTTATATAGGACTACCTAATATACACTAATAAACAAACATTTAACTTAATCAAAATACATTCGCTTATGATTTAAAATACTTTTATAACCATAGAACTATAAAATTAACACTTATATTAGTATGTAGGTATATATATTTTTTTGAATGATGCAACTAATTTTCCTTTATTATCAGTATTTCAATATTAAATTTTACAAAAAGGATTTGAAGCTTTATATCTTCTATTAATTATCTGCGAGCGCTTTCGACAGTTGGTAGTATTGTCATCTTCTAGGCACTCCTCAAACTGAACTTGTCATCCTGTCGTCTGCTGAGTGACAATACTTTTGTTATTTTCGAAACAATAGATCAAAAACAATTTCGTGTTTCAATTTTACCCTGCTACTTGATGGAAAAAATACCGTTCAAGCGAAGCAATGGCTTAAAAAGTGTTATAAGATCTCCGCTCCATCAGAAATACCAATTCAACGTCGGACGTAGAGGCACCAATGATGCAGAACGCAGTGGACGTCCAAATGAGACAGTTCACCAGAAAACATAAAAAATCCACAAAATCGTTTCAAATAATCGAAAAGTGAAGTTGCGTAAGTTAGCTGACATTGTAAAATTATCAAAAGAACATGTTGGCTTTATATTGCATGAACATTTGACTATAAGAAAGCTCTGTTCAAAGAGGGTGCTACGCGAGCTCACTATTGACCAAAAACAAGAACGTCTTGATGATTCTGAGCAATGTTTGGCCATGTTTAAACACAACAAACGGGAAGTTTCACGTCGCAATGTGACAATAGATGAAACATGGATCCATCACTTCACTCCGGAATCAAAACGGTCCTCATCTGAGTGGAGAGCAACTGGTAAACCTCGTCCAAAGTGCCCGAAAGCACAACAATCGACTAGAAACCCCCGTTGCATCAAGGCAACGCACCATGTCACAAGTCAATCAAAACAATGGCAAAACTACAGTCAGATTTGACTCCCAGCTGTTCGCAGACTTCAAAAAAATGCTCACCGGTAAGAATTTATTCCTTTTCTTACAAGAGGAACCCGAGAGAAGTTGAAGTGAGTATTCTCCCATATAGTAGACGGCAGTCTATCTTATAATAAATGCTATTTATCCAGGGCTTGCAGGAAATTTCAAAGTATCTGCCACGGTCTACAGTTGTGATTTTAATCATTTCATGGGGAGAAAATTGTTATATTCTGCCATTGGTATTGCCAGATCTATACGACTTATGATGGATGCACTGTTTGGAACCTTTGGTGTAGTAATGAATATTACTGGAGTTTTTTCCCAACACCAAATTGTTATTTTTACACCTCGACACGTGTTTCGGTCACCAAGTGATCATCTTTGAAGAGGAAGATTAAAACTGTTTTAATCTTCTATAGATCTATATGAATCAATAGTTTGTATAGCCCTGGCCTATAATTTTGATGTTACTTGACATTGAGTTTAGCAAAAAAAAAAGATTTTCAATAAAAATCTAATAACTCGAACATTGGTTCAACAGTATGAATACACATTTCTAAACACTGGTTTCAACAATTCTTTTCCGTGAATGTAGAACAAAACTTTTCATAATGACTCGTAATTCCAGAACGCATCATTTAGCGAGTCTGTGACAAGATCATTATGTACCAGTGACAGCTTTCTCTAAGAT
>NW_019294829.1:9007-23541 GCF_000500325.1 Leptinotarsa decemlineata | reverse complement strand
AGACTAACAGGGCTTTTTGCTATCAGTGGAGGTTGTTGTTTTTGCCAGAAATTCCTTTCCTGGTTATTTCTTTCGTGGCGATTGAGATATCAGCTAGTTCTGTTTGAACCACCCATTCCCCACTTAATCATTAGGCCTTGTGATCTGGAGTACAATCCGCATCCTGAGCCTTCTTTGGTTTTTGAGCCGTCTATATATATGCGTATTGCATTTGTAGCATCTGACTCTGTGCTCTGTTCTATTTGTATTTTGTAGGGTTTATTAAACACAAACTTGGGTTTAATTGAATCACTGGTTGCCTGCAACAGAGGTTGCGCAGTGACCGCTTCTTGCTATAGGCTTAGCCTCTTTTCTGTGACTGGGTTCACGTGAAAAACACGTTGTGGTGATTCAATTTGAAATTTTGATAATCACCAAGCAGGAAATATTCCAACTTTGAAGAAATCTGCCGGGAAAATTTGAGGGAATCCAGAAAAATCAAGGTAAAATCATGCAAATTCAGGCTAATTAAGAAAAGTTCACGGCGAAATCAGGGTTAACGTTGAATTTCGGGTCGAATCAAAATCAAGCATATAGTGGATGTTCTCACATAACTGCTGATAAGATTGCCGGTATCCTGAATCGCCATTGGAGGAATGGAAAGAAGATAATCTCTGGTTCCTTGTTGGAGATATGATAACGATTAGGAGTTGTAAGGTTGAATTCATTAAACCCTGAGTAAAGTCCCTATATTTCACTGATCAAATTGATGAATATTCCTATCGTGGAAACAGATTGGAAATATAAGCACTTAGTATTTTTTTTTTCGAAAAAGTTTTTCAACAAACAGGCCAACCTCATTCATTGTTCTTTTATTTTATTTATTTTGCATTTAATATTTTTTATCTAAACAGACAAATCAGGTCTAATTACATGGATGAAATATATACAATATTTAACGTAAAAATAACGAAATATATATACCAGGCCTCTCAATTACGAATATTTCCAACCTCATTCATTGTTTTCATTTATTTCATTCATTTTTCATTTCGTATCCAAACAGACCAATCATACATGGATGAAATATATACAATGTTTATAATATCAACTGAACTGGAACACCTCAGGTAGACAGTAAGAACGATCTTCAACAAGGCAAAACTTTCTACTAGCTTCTAGGCTACAGAAGGCACTCTCAAATGACCACCATGAGAGTATCGGAATCCTGACGAGAGAAAATGGCGACAAAGCAGCCAACTTCCAAGAGAGTGTTGAGATTCTTATGGAAACTCACTTGCCAGGTTCTGTCTTTCCTGGAACGACAAACTAGACGGAAGTACCAACAACACCCTCACAATACGACTGGCAATCTGCTAGTACAGTAATTGACGTGGACAAGATGAGATGAAACAAAATGAGCTTTCCAGGATCGCATAGGGTGATCCTGGCAAGATGACATCCTTTGATTTTATCCCATCTCTTTAGGACCATTTTGTTTGTTTACCACTCAATCCTTAGGCTTAGTGATCTGGAGTACACTCCACATCCTGGCGGGTTGGCTGTCCTTGTTCATCTTTCACTGCCTAAACCACTGTGCATGCTGTTCGGCGAGTGCATTAGCTTGGGATGTGGGGGTTGAGCAAACCGGCCATCGGATGCCTGCTTCCACGTAGCCCCGCTGGATACGGGAATGAAAGAATCACTTGTGGTTCTGTTATTCCCTAACTGAATGGCATCCCAACTATGGCTTGATCCTGAGGTGTGTGTATCAGTGCCGAGAGGATGAATGACACTGAGCCTATCAGCTGTCTCTACGGAACCTTCGAGATACCGGGCGCCCTCTCGTCGTAGCATCGCCTTGTCACGGTAATGCGGGGCTCTGCCGTGATTGACCTTTTTTCCCTAGCTACTCGTGGGACTTCAGAGTATGCTATATACAGGAAGAAATCCTCTTCGTGATGCTCCTGAAAAAAAATTAATTTTTAGCATATTTTNAGCGAGTCTACAGAGGAGATGGATGTCGAGTTTACGACTCCAACTGACCTCCCTGTAAATTTAATTCAGGAGCGAGTCTCCCGTGGAAATGGATGTCGAGTTTATGACTCCAATGGACTTCCCTGTAAATTTAGTTCAGGAGCAAATCTACAGAGGAGATGGATGTCGAGTTCACGACTACAACTGACCTTCCTGTAAATTCAATTCAGGAGCGAGTCTCCCGAGGAGATGGATGTCGAGTTTATGACTCCAATGGACTTCCCTGTGAATTTAGTTCAGGAGCGAGTCTACAAAGAAGATGGATATCCAGTTCACGACTCCAACTGATCTTCCTGTGGAATTTAATTCGGGAGCGAGTTTACAGAGGAGATGGATGTCGAGTTTACGACTCCAACTGATATCCCTGTAAATTTAGTTCAGGAGCGAGTCTACAGGGAAGATGGATGTCGAGTTTACGACTCCAACTGACCTTCCTGTAAATTCAATCCAGGAGCGATTCTACCGAGGAGATAAATGTCGAGTTTACGACTCCAACTGATCTCCCTGTAAATTTAGATCAGGAGCGAGTCTACAGAGGAGATGGATGTCGAGTTTACGACTCCAACCAATCTTCCTGTAAAATTCAATCCAGGAACGACAGCTGCGGCGTACGCAGAATCTGTCTCAGGTGAGGGAACTAACCTCCCATGAGCAGGTTAGCAAACGTTCGCGCTAAAGTGAGGTTTCACCAAAATCAGAGGCGAAAAAGCCCTGCACGGCTGACGTGCAAAAACCATCATATGGGAAGGTTGTCGTGGGTATCAAGGTGGGAAACTTGCAACTTGACTATCCGACTACCTCATTAACAGAGCATATACTTCGTGCCCGCATCGCTGGGGACCGAATCAGGTTTTTAGAGTTTGGCAGAGCCGTACTCTTACCATCTGACCTGAAAGACCACTCACCATACAAACTAATCGGCTTCGTTAAGAAGCTGGGTTTATTTGGCCGAGTGAGAATAGGTGTGAGCCACAATAAACCCTTGCGGGTTGCGGTGGAGGGTCGAATAGACCTACTTACTTCAGACCTAACCTAATTTAACACTCCACATCCTGAGCCTTCTTTGGTTTTGAGCCGTCTGTACCTATATATGGGTATCATAGGCGTTTTTACTGAAATTAAACAAATTACAAAGTTGGGTATGAACAATTTGTTCGAATAATTCAGAAGGTTTTTTTTTTTGGAGTACCTCCTGTGTACAGGGAGCACAATACTTATGTAATTAATTGTAGATGGCGTCCAACTTTGACCAGTTGATTTGAAGACCTCTTTTTAATGCTTTCAATTGAATTACTATTGAAAATCAAAAGTCAATCCTCGTCATTGCCTCCGAAAACTCAAGAGCTAGTCATTTCCACCTGGGAAATAGAAATTCCTTACTGAAATAAGAAAATAGCAAGAGTTCGTCATACCAATAAATAGAAAACCTCATTGCAATACACACTCCAACAAAAATCACTCCTTCTGAATAAAAATGAATGCAGTGTTGTCTCCTTTCAAAAAAAACTTTTTTCGTTCACCATCTACGTTAGCGAGCACTCAGAGATAATCTGTAATATTGAAATATTCAGAAAGTTTGAGAGAGGCGAACGGAATTTTCCTTTGAAGTTGGCGGGGCTGTAATTAAAAAGTTTTCAACAAAAGAGCCAAATGCTTCAGCGCTTTAATTTTTCAATTCAATTAACATTCAGCAAATAAAGCAGAAAAAACAAAGAGACCGATATTGGGGTTATTCATTAAGAGAAAAAAATATAAAGTGGACAATTGAATCTGATATCGAATATTGGTTTATTATCCAAGTAAATTTCAGAATATTGTTAAATATTTTGTTATTTATATTAGTTGTTTGTATGTATTATGTGTTATTATCCTGGCTGTTGAAATACATTCGTGTAACAATAACATATTCGGTTTGGCGCAAATCACCTTATTTTTATCGTACTTGCTATTTTTTCTCTTCATGGTTATCATGAATATAATTCATGCAGTCAGAAAAAAAAGTTTGCCTCATAACTCCAATAAACGAAATTTGCCATTCGTTCTGTCGAATACCTTTTTTGTTTGTTATATCCCAATAGTTGTTTCTCTTTTCCTTGGGTTATTGATAGAATTCAATTATATAGTTTTGTTAGCTACTATATACACAACGTTTTTCATATCAATAATGACACCTGTATACTTTTTTATGATACTGTATAAATACGACGATGATTTCCATACATTTTTCAGACATGTACTTACTTGTAAATGTAGGCAGTACCAGGAAGAATTTCAGGAACAGCAAGTTGTTTATAATAACGATGTTAACGTTGATGAAAATAAATGTTGAAGAGATGTTCGACTATTTTATTCATAGATTGCCACCAACATGAATTAAAACAAACATTGTTCACGAATATCGATATCTATCATCGTTTCTGCGTTACATCATGTTTTTCGAAAATGTACATTTTCAAAAAGTTGCTGTTACTATAAAAAATTTGTTATACTATGAAAACATTATCAAAGCACTNAAATTTTAGGGGGGTGTTTCCATTAAAAATGGGTCTCACTGTATATCGACCAACCAAAAAAAAAACGCATTATTAGCTACAACAAATCCGCATTTTTCATTATAACGATGTTATTATTTCAAGTTGTAAAAAGTATATTCCGTAAACTGAAAAGGAAAAAAAATCGAAGTTCCTTCAATAAAGATTGTACTTTGATGAAGAATTGATAAGAAGAACAGTAATAATATGTTTTTGATAATAGTATTGAAAATTTCACATTGAAAATGTTGGAAAGGTCGCATCACGAAATATTCACTCGAATCCCACATAATTTTGTTTCCCTTTATCCAAGGTCTCGTTGGAACAAATTAACATGGAAACGTGCCCAACAACTTCAATCTCTGGAGAAGAAATTATGAAATTCATCACCTCCAACTTCCATTTCGAAGTCATGTTATTAACGAATTTGGTTCAATTATTCCACAACCGCAAAATCAAAATTGCTAATAGCATTCCTGGCAGATGGCTTATGTTTGACTGTTTCATTGGGATTTGGTTTCATTCGTAATTGAGTTCATTACTCTCAAGGTTGCAATTAATTTGAAACATATGAATTGAACATTGATTCGCAAATAGTCCGGCACGGAACTCAACAGGTATGGATACGAAATGATATTTCCAATGAATGTAAATTTTGTGATTCACTGGATGATGAATGAACACAAACTATTAAAATGCACCAAATGAATGAATGAAATTTATTTCTGGCCACACGCAATTTATTTGAATAATAATTTTTCGTGAGTAGAATAGTTTTTCTGCTGAAGCAAATGACAATTTTCACAAACACATCAACATTTTGCCCAGAGCATACTTTCACTAAATATAAATGGAGTTTTGATCATGCCCTAGACCCTAGACCCAGCTCCACTGAAAGTAGTGATAAGTGAAAACTACTCAATACATAAACTAGATTTAAAAATATTGAATTTGTCTTTTTCTAAAAGAAATTATTCAGACTTATTTTCAAATCAAGTCATTCAAATG
Source organism: Leptinotarsa decemlineata (assembly GCF_000500325.1). Taxonomy (NCBI): domain Eukaryota; kingdom Metazoa; phylum Arthropoda; class Insecta; order Coleoptera; family Chrysomelidae; genus Leptinotarsa; species Leptinotarsa decemlineata. The sequence goes on along the minus strand of NW_019294829.1, from coordinate 17,986 downwards.
AACTCCTTTATTTTTCTGTTCGACAATTTTATAAGTAATTGTATTAGAAATAGTCAGTATAAGGTAAATTACTATATACGGAAACTAGAAGCACATATGAAAACGCCTGCACACGTCACACATACACTTACGTTAAATAATCATTAACGCTGTGATACGCATTCAAAACTAAAAAATGTTTTTGTTTCAAACATCCCTAATGTTTTGCTTTCTATCATTTCACTTGGTAGAACATTAAATAAACGTGTATCTGCAATATTTGAGAGCAATCCGCCCACGTGCTGCGGTACTTGATATAATTTTTTTTGCCTAGTGTTAATTGTATNGGAATCTTGGCCAGAGAAATCATTATTACTTATGCCAAAGAGTATTCAACCATGTACCGGAAAACTTGAAAAAAGAAATAGTCATAGCGAATTCTATCACTGTCATCAAAAAAGGATAAAACAATATATATTCACTTTGCAGGGGAATACTATACATGACTTCCTAAAATGTAAATGAGAAATAGGTAGTAGATTAGAATTCGTGTTAGCTAATAAATTCATCAATTTACGTATACAATGTACAAGAAATCATTATTTAATCGTCAACTAACATGGAAATTACATTTTATGGCGATGATACATGTATACTTACCGGATTCTCATGTACAACCTCGAGTTTCTGAGGTATTCATGTTTGTTTACTGTAGGTTTATTCTGGAAACTTCACCATATCCATGCACTTGGTAACTAAACATTATTATTACTAGCGTACTCTTTCTTTATAATAATCTATAATATGCTTTTAGTATTGTAATGATTCATATTTTTTATTGTTATATTTTTATCTTGTTTTACAAATTATACTGCATCAATTTTATCTATGTTCAAAATTTGCAACCTACATTGTATTACATAATTTAAATTCAAAATACTTAAGGAAGAAATAACTATTAAAAAACCACCCTCACCGCGGACAGCCAATGGCTTTGCGGTTTCTCTCCTTGTTTATTTGTATTACATAGTTTATAAGATATAATGTTGAATTTTATCCAAATAAACCTTATTATTATTATAACATACCTAGGCACCTTATTTCAAAATCAGCGTCTTCAATCTTGAAACGTATGCTTTATAAATTGTGTACTTTCTAATACAGTGATATTTTTCAAACTACTACCACCATCTCTAGGTCATGCCTTGGACTTCTGGGACCATCCTCTTATGAAATGAAAAATATCTTTTTCCTTACAGAACGTTCACTTCAAAATCCGCTATACTGAGTTCTCAATAACAAAATGAATGAATGGAAGCGATAAGACAATAACGACCTCCCTCGAAATAGTCTCTGATGGGTTATTTTCTGTTCTGTATTGGATATTTTGTCGTTTCAATTTCAGGTTGATTTTGTAAAACTAATTTCCAATATAAACCCCGTCGAAGTTGAATCGATTTCGCTGCTCAGTGAATGTTGACGATTACTATAAAAGAAGCTTGAAATCTCCAAGGTTATAAATAAAAGATACGAGGAGGTGAATTTCATGATTTCTTGAGGGGGACACATTTCAGATGTATTTTTCTACCTGTGCCTTCAATCCCCTAGCGAGGGTGAGTAACAACCCTAAAATTTTAAATGGAAAGTGGGGTCGAGTGATATATTTGAAATGGCACAAAATTATCTTTTCAATGATACCTAATTTGTTGTATTTACTTGAATAGTTATAAAAAAAAAGTACATTTACTCGATATTTTTGGTGTTGATGAAAATGCGTTTACTGTTACTGTCAAATACAGCAAGGACTACAGTTCGAACATTTAAAATGTATTTAATACTGGATCACTTTCCCATTGGTAAATTGATTGTTGGAAAAAAGAATAATTATTTGATTTCTACTTTTTTTAGGTAGGTACATATCAATAAAATATATCTTTCAAATTCTGTCCGTTAGACCCCAAGTATCACATCTTTGCGGAATCAGCTTGTTACGGATTATCTAAAACTGACACCAAATACAGGTTGTTGCATTAAAAAAAATATCGATAACAATGTCATGACATTAATATGGATCACCGTGTATAATGAAATTTTGTTGTGAAATGTAGAATGTCAAAATTAAAAATCGACGTGTTTCAGGTTTTTGTAAAACAACCTTTGGTTTTGGGAATATCGAATTTATTCTATACTTTGCGGACACACTGTATATCACTGGTGTTTTATTCTAATACCAAAATGTTATTTTAACACTTCGGCACGTGTTTTGATCACCCAGTGATCATCCTCTTGACAGTTTAATCTTCCTCTTTTTCAAAAATTGTCAAAATTAGTGGGTCCTTCTATCTCAGTTGCTAATAGTTCTGAGGTCGTTCATCTTGGTTTCGTTATAAGGATCAATCCTTTTCATTTCAAAGTTGTAGTCAAGGAGCCTCTTTGGCAAAAACTGTTTATAAGTATTTATGTATTGATTGTAGTAGAAACATATATAGAAGATAGTTTAAATAACAAAATTGAGATTTCTAATAAAATATTGAATTGTCCATCTTGTCACAAACAAATTGAAACATCTAATAAAATTGTGCAATATCTAACGTTTCTGATCAGTAGCAACATGGAACATCTTCGGGAGTTTATATTGAAAGTAATTGTTCAGACTTTACTGTCAATGACGAATAATCAATTAATAATTGACTCTGTTGAAAACAAATCCTTCAAAAAGTAATGTTTTATGTTTTTTTAGTGAATAGNTAAAGCAACACGGAGGTTGGAAGTCTACAAATATCGCTGAAGGATATGTGCAGCAATCTCTTGCAAAAAAGCAAAAAATTTCGAACCTAATTATGGGAGTCACTAAAGTTAATGAAACTGATTGTAATCAGCCAAGTACGAGTATTTCCGAGGGATACCAGCTGTATAATAATATAGTTAGTGAAAATATCACGAAAACTGCGTTGGATCCAGCTCTCAGTTCTAGTGGTATTCAAATAACCACTGCTCAAAACTGCACGTTTAACATCACTATAAATAATTACTCTAGCAGAAATTAAAAATATGTAGGATGCAAGTATGAAAATACCGTCCCTATGAGTTATACTGTACCTACTTCTCAGTTTTAGTTCTTTAATAAATTTTGTTTGTAAGATTCATAAATAAATTATTTTTTGGTAGTTTCATTAATAAATTATTTAAAAATTTGAGGGAGGCGGAAGAATCATATGTATAACATGGGGGTAAAGTGAATTTTCCTCCCTTGAATGATTACTGCCCGACGCGTAGCGGAGGGCAGTAAACTTCATTCTCGGGAGGAAAAGTAACACTTTCCTCCCTTGTTATACAAATAGCTATTTTTCACGGTGGAAAAAGTGAACATTTACGCATCAATAGAAATGCAGAAATGCCTAGTTTTTTGACAGTTGTTCAAAAAAATATTCATAATTTTGCAGTTTCCAAAACATAAATTAACAACTCCTATGTTTTACAGAAAATGAACATCTCACTGGCAAATTCTACGTTCAACGAATCCGACCTGGAACAGGAATTCGTATTCAATCGTGGAGTTGAAGAATTGGCTTCCAGAATATTCTTAGAATTGTTCACCATCTTGTCTTTCATATGCATTGCCTTCAACATCATCATCAGTTTCGTCATCTTGAGATACCGAAGACTTCGAGAGGAAAAATCGAACATTATTTTACTTCATTGGGCGATTATGAATTCTCTTTTCATGTTGTCTACGCCTACGAATTACAGATTCATGCACGATTTTTCAGATGCAATCGATTACTTATCGGTGTATTGTATAGTAGAACAATTTGAACACACCTTCCTCTTAGCTGATATTCTTCTAATTACGTTTCTTGTGATATACTGGTATCTAAGATTATATTACCCAAGTAAATTTCAGAATATTGTTAAATATTTTGTTATTTATATTAGTTGTTTGTATGTATTATGTGTTATTATCCTGGCTGTTGAAATACATTCGTGTAACAATAACATATTCGGTTTGGCGCAAATCACCTTATTTTTATCGTACTTGCTATTTTTTCTCTTCATGGTTATCATGAATATAATTCATGCAGTCAGAAAAAAAAGTTTGCCTCATAACTCCAATAAACGAAATTTGCCATTCGTTCTGTCGAATACCTTTTTTGTTTGTTATATCCCAATTGTTGTTTCTCTTTTCCTTGGGTTATTGATAGAATTCAATTATATAGTTTTGTTAGCTACTATATACACAACTTTTTTCATATCAATAATGACACCTGTATACTTTTTTATGATACTGTATAAATACGACGATGATTTCCATACATTTTTCAGACATGTACTTACTTGTAAATGTAGGCAGTACCAGGAAGAATTTCAGGAACAGCAAGTTGTTTATAATAACGATGTTAACGTTGATGAAAATAAATGTTGAAGAGATGTTCGACTATTTTATTCATAGATTGCCACCAACATAAATTAAAACAAAAATTGTTTAAGAATATCGATATCTATCATTGTTTCTGCGTTACATCATGTTTTTCAAAAATGTGCATTTTCAAAAAGTTGCTGTTACTATTTTCCTATCAAAAATTTGTTATACTATGAAAACATTATCAAAGCACCTTTTTGCACGCTTTATATTAGCTTCACCTGTATGTATGTATGTATGTATGTATGATTGTTTGTATGCACGTTTGAGTGTAACTCTCAAGATCGGGATCTGTATTGACAGAATTATCGGCATTATTGCTTGATCCATTCACGGGCAGATGGCGCTGTACGTAACTATCAATTATTGCTTGATCTATTTGCGAACAGATGGCGCTGTAAGTAACTATCAATTATTGCAATCAAATCAAAATGTACTTCATTTTTGAAGATGAAATCTCATTGACAAAGAGTTACTATTCTAAGAAATATAAGATTCACAACTTCATTTGGTGATTTCAGCATTTTGGGGTGAAAAAATAGTCAGAAAGTGATAATATATATGCTACATATTGAAATGAATAATAATAATGATAATAATAATGATAATAATAATGGATATTCTCATGCAACACAGGAATGTAAGTAAGAGAATATAAAAACTATGAAGCATAAAAATATAAAAGTGAATGGATAGAAAATAACAGAAAGAATCAACTTCGCTTGAGCTATTCGCGGGCAGATGGCGTTATTTTAAGAATTATAAGTGTTAGCGAAATTTTGTACTACAGATGAAATATTTGAATATTTTCAATTACCCGTGATTCAGTACAGAAAAAAGTTTTGAATAGGGATTCTCAACCTTCTTGCACCTGTGTGTTTTTTAAAATCAATTTCCCTCAGCTGTCGATGACCAATAGGGCCACGTGACTGGTACATGACAAGGTGGCTCACAGGTGAAGGCCTGAGATATGAGGAGGGGTCCCAAAGGGGCCCACACTCTCTTCCATACTCATTCCATCCTTCTCTGCATCGATTACGTCACACGTTTCTCTATTCCACTCATTGGAGTATATCTCTCTCTCCCTCTCTCTCTGAAGCACTTATCAATGACGTGGGACCTTGAAGTGAGCCAGAAGTCTCTTTGTTCATCTACTACTTTCAACAATAGGAATCCTAGGACAATTTTTTCGAAAAAGTCGCCGATATTTGTAATGTGTGAGTTGTTCAAGTGTCCGACCTGTGCCATATACATCATGACAGCAAACAGTTTATTTTAAGAACTATAAAAAATTCAATGTTATGATTGTTTTCCATTTTTGTGTGGTACTAATTTTTTTTATTTATATAAACTCTCTAATTAGTTGTAGTTTTTCTATTTGTGGATGTAAACCTGTTGAGAATAAACATATTATAATGATTGATATTATTATTAACTCCCAGAAATTCTTCAGTAACTAAAACTACACAATTGTCAGATATTTGAAACTTTTATGAACTCGTTCGCATGTATAGAAACCTAAGAAATTCAGCAAGACACACTACTGAGAGAATAAATCAATTATGTTTTGAGACGTTCGCAAAACTTGAACTGGAGCGGTTTGGTGTACGAATTTCATCATCTTGTATAACATTAATATCATTTTCTGTGTTGTCACCTAAAAATATAACTCAATCATGTAACGTTCTAATTGAGTTTAACCTCTACTAGAATAAGCTGCGCACTTTAGCCTCGGAAAGATTTAATTCAGTAATTAACTTGACTAACAGTATTAGTGGCATTCGCAGAAGAACATTTGGAGAAAATGTGTTCACTGTATTATCTTATTTGAAAGGTTATCACACACATTCAGACAAAATAGGTTCACAACGACAATGAAAACATATTGTGGACTGTTTAAAAAATGAGGTGAATGTTTTTAAGTGTCGCAAGCTAAGTAGGAGAAATCCTACTTAGCCCGCGAGGATGTCATACCTAGAATTAGTGAGCCCCCTTTGTGTATATGTTTTACATGACTGATGGAACAGGTGGTATAATTGCATGGGTTCTGAACCGAAAACAATTCTATGTGTGAAAGATGAAATTTAAAAAAAGTATTTGTATCTGTAGATTAGGGAGGGTGGTGTGGACTCACAGCACTTTAGCCACATGTGACCCATTGTACATCCTCCCGCGGAGTCGTCCTCCTAGGTCATCGTCCATCGTCCTTTCCAGGAAGGTGAACAGGTCACTAGGAGACATCTCCTTTATATCGGCCGGTATAGGCCAAGACTCGCCGAACACTCACTCTCTTATTGACGGTAATTCCGGGCACTCGCATAGAACATGTCTGACAGTTTCATCTTCCTGTTCACACATCCTGCATAGAGGTGTGTCCACTAGCCCCATATTGTAGAGGTGTTTCCTTAGGCCAGTTAGAAATCCTACTGTAAGGAGTAGATTTTCCCTGGTCATCGCCAGATATTTCTTCGGCGCCAGCTCACCAGGGTCGTCCAGGGTGATACTGGCAAGATTGCCTCCTTTGATTCCATCCCGTCTCTTTAGGGATTGAGCATAGGTGTAACATTTCGCTAGTTCCGCAATTGTAGGTGCCATTGGTCCTAAAATTCTTAGTTCAGCCACTTCCTTGGCTATGAAGCCGGCAATGGGATTATCTTTACTCCCTTTAATCCCCCTCAGGATACTGTTATTATCTTCCGAGGCTTTGGCTAAATATTGGTGACACTCTGGTACTAGCCCTAAGGTAACACGTTGTATGTTCTAGACTAACAGGGCTTTTTGCTATCAGTGGAGGTTGTTGTTTTTGCCAGAAATTCCTTTCCTGGTTATTTCTTTCGTGGCGATTGAGATATCAGCTAGTTCTGTTTGAACCACCCATTCCCCACTTAATCATTAGGCCTTGTGATCTGGAGTACAATCCGCATCCTGAGCCTTCTTTGGTTTTTGAGCCGTCTATATATATGCGTATTGCATTTGTAGCATCTGACTCTGTGCTCTGTTCTATTTGTATTTTGTAGGGTTTATTAAACACAAACTTGGGTTTAATTGAATCACTGGTTGCCTGCAACAGAGGTTGCGCAGTGACCGCTTCTTGCTATAGGCTTAGCCTCTTTTCTGTGACTGGGTTCACGTGAAAAACACGTTGTGGTGATTCAATTTGAAATTTTGATAATCACCAAGCAGGAAATATTCCAACTTTGAAGAAATCTGCCGGGAAAATTTGAGGGAATCCAGAAAAATCAAGGTAAAATCATGCAAATTCAGGCTAATTAAGAAAAGTTCACGGCGAAATCAGGGTTAACGTTGAATTTCGGGTCGAATCAAAATCAAGCATATAGTGGATGTTCTCACATAACTGCTGATAAGATTGCCGGTATCCTGAATCGCCATTGGAGGAATGGAAAGAAGATAATCTCTGGTTCCTTGTTGGAGATATGATAACGATTAGGAGTTGTAAGGTTGAATTCATTAAACCCTGAGTAAAGTCCCTATATTTCACTGATCAAATTGATGAATATTCCTATCGTGGAAACAGATTGGAAATATAAGCACTTAGTATTTTTTTTTTCGAAAAAGTTTTTCAACAAACAGGCCAACCTCATTCATTGTTCTTTTATTTTATTTATTTTGCATTTAATATTTTTTATCTAAACAGACAAATCAGGTCTAATTACATGGATGAAATATATACAATATTTAACGTAAAAATAACGAAATATATATACCAGGCCTCTCAATTACGAATATTTCCAACCTCATTCATTGTTTTCATTTATTTCATTCATTTTTCATTTCGTATCCAAACAGACCAATCATACATGAATGAAATATATACAATGTTTATAATATCAACTGAACTGGAACTTGACTTCCTACAAAATATCCAATATTTCTTCAGTGATATTCGATTCATCATATTATTCCTGAATGAGTTATATTCGTCAATCTGAAAAATTTCTGAAGACGAAAATCCTGATGCTAACTGAATTCATTGTCTGGAAAATCGTTTGAGGTTACCTATATATAATCATCTACAAAGTTCAAACTCTCACCTAAAAGGAGAGAACGGGCTATGATTGTTCATATTACATCATCTCTGGCTCCTGAGTGTGGTAGACTAAACATTTAGTACACATCAATCTACACAGGACACAACACAAGTGTCTCCAGTAAACTAAATTGGGCAAATTACTTTAATGAAAACTTGTTTCGCTCCCGAATCTAATGAAATGTCGCATGGTAGATAGTATGTTGACGTATTCTTGGGTTTACTTTCACAAATCTCTTGTGGAAAGTTTACCAGAACTATAAACACTCTGACCTGTTACTTGATGAAAATTCCTGTTTATGTGAAAACATTTTCAAGGCACTTTCCTACGTAGAATTCAATGGTGTGAAAAATTAATTTTTTCAATTTAGATATCAATAGTTATTGATGAAAAACAATTTTTCAATAACACACCCTGTATATTCCTGCATACTTTGGAAACCAAATCGTAACTTGATGTAATATATGCAGATTTTCGATAGGTGTTTGACACAGTTGAACATGATGTACTCTTGTGTAAATTGAGTAAGTT
>NW_019294828.1:0-22490 GCF_000500325.1 Leptinotarsa decemlineata | reverse complement strand
AAACGAATCCACATGTTTCTAGAAATGATATGAAATCGAGAAAGGTTAATGCAGTCAAGCTGCTGGAAAATAATAACGGGTTCCATGAATGTTTATTCATGGAACCCGTTCAGCAAAAAGCTCATACAAAAGCCGCAGAGGTCACCTCACTTCTGCGGAAGCACAACAATTAGCCAATGCATGGGGTCTTCTTCAATAACATTGAAGATATTGGCTTAACAAAGCACCTGACTTTCGCTTTTCTCAGGTAGAGTGGGCTGAAGTCGGAAACTGAGGGGTTCATCATGGCTTGCCAGGATAGTGTCTTCAACACTTTAGTCTTTAGTCGCGTGATGGGTATAGAGGTTTCTGACACGAGGTGCAGGGCCTGCCGCGAGGCGTCCGAGACCCAAATGCACTTACTATCAGCATGTTCAGCATATGCGGTCTCGGCCCACGCTCAAGCTCATACAAGCTAATAAGTCTGATGAAATCCTTCTTGACCACCAGAGAAGACGATATTTGTCTTGGAGTTTTCAGCTCTTGGCGAGACGAATATCGTCCGAAAAGAGAAAGAAAACCGGATGAAATATCGAGATTTTCGCTTCGAACTCCGCAGACTCTATTCAGAACACGCTATCAAAATGGAGTCCTTGGTGGAATGATGCCCTTTCTACTGTCGAATCTTAAAATCGTACCGGCCTGCCGCACTAAGGCAGAAGTTTCAGGCCGGACAGATGCAGACGGCTGTCATTCTTAGCTCACTGCGCTTGCTCAGGGCACATGATTTTCGGACCCAATGATCACTTACGGTGTGGAGAGTGGTCGTTGTTTTTTCCGAATTATCGAATGTTTACCATTGAGGATGATAGTGGTGAAATTTCATCTCTTTTATAGGAGTATACTATTTTGTGTAGCAATCCTGTGAATGATATCTGATTCAATTCCATTACGAATGATTGGAAAACGAACTGTTCATATGAAAGAAGTTTCAAAGTGTTTGTTTACATGAAAGTAGTTTCGAGGGGAATTTTTCTTCCAGTTTATGTCTTAAGTTACTTCTTTGCATGAATTAGAAATCACTGTGGAGATTTTATTATGAAATTAATTACTTTCATAGATGTAGGTAATATGTAATAAATTCATTTTGAATAATTGACTTACGACACAAGTGGTGTAATTTTTGAATTATATGTATTGTTTATCATCTCCTGGATATCCTGGAATTGCAAATGATCAAAAAAAACTGATTTATTGACAATTGAAGATTACAGATATGGAAGATTTAATAGAGAAGATGGATTATTATCTATCTGAATTCAATGTTATCTCCAAATCTCCTATGAATTTGGTCATGTTCAAATTTGCTATAGAACATGTATCTAGAGTGTCGAGGATACTCATGCAACCCAGTGGTAACGTCTTGTTGGTGGGAATAGGAGGTTCTGGACGGCACAGTTCCGCTAAGTTAGCAGGGTTCATGGCTGAGAGCAACCTGTTTGAGGTAAATGAAAATATGTTTCATGTTTTAAATCAAAGAGTGAAAATGCGACTTTGAGTAAATTTCATTCGTTTTGCATTGATTCCAATGAGAGAAAATTTGTATATTCTGTAGATCGAATTGACACGAAACTATAGTATATCCGATTGGAGGGATGACTTGAAGAAACTATTTACCCGAGCTGGTTGTGAAGGAAAACCTATCATATTCCTTTTTGCGGATACTCAGATTGCCGACGAAATGTTCATTGAAGATATCAATACTGTTCTGAATACTGCTGATGTTCCCAACTTATTTGCTCCTGATGATAAAAATTTCTCTATGACCTCTTTGAAAGAAATCCACCCGTCTCTTTGAGGATCCGTCATGGTTGTGATGAACTGTGTATCAGCCATAAGTCGTCTAATATCTAGTCCAACGAAAACACCTTTCTTCAACTTTGCTTCTGAGAGGCCTGAAAACATTGATATCAAAATATCACCTATTGGAAGTGACTTCACAAATTGCTTCATTCCAGATTTATGTGAAGCCTCAGTACAAAAAATTCATGAGGAGGTTCCAATGTTTCATGCAGTATGTTTTTTTGCCAACGTTGAGCACCCTCAGGATTTGCTTGGTCTCTACTATCCCAAAGACACAACAAGCTAGGGAATTTGGTAAACCCAGATTGTTGTCCGAGCAACATGCCTAAGATTTTCAAATCACCGCACACTTGCCAACCGTTGTCATATTTCAAAACATAACAATCTTTACTGATAGTAGACAAGCTCTATTAGCCTTGAATAGACAACGTGTTACCTCAGGGCTAGTACTAGAGTGCTACCAAGCGTCGGTAGATAATCCTGAGGTGAGTAAAGGTAATCGCGTTGCCGACTCTTTAGCCAAGAAAGCGGCTGGACTAAGAATTTTAGGACCTAGTGACACCTGCGGTCTGACGACTTCGACAATTGCGGAACTAGCCAAACATCACACTCATGCTCAATCCCTAAAGAGATGGGACAGAATCGAAGGATGCATTCTTGCCTGGATCACCCTCGGCGACCCTGGGAAGCTGGCGCCGAAGAAATATCTGGATTTCTGACTGGCCACTGTCAACTAAGGAAACATCCCCATAATATGGGGCTAGTGGACACACCTCTATGTAGGATGTGTGAGCAGGAAGATGAAATTGTCAGGCATAATTTATGCGAGTGTCCGGAGTTATCGTCAATAAGGGAGTGTGTGTTCGGCGAGTCTTGGAGTACATCTGCCGATATAAAGGAAATGTCTCCTAGTGACCTGTCTACCTTTCTGGAAAGGACAGGATGGACGACGATCTAGGAGGACAACTCCTCGAAAGGATGCACAATGGGTCACATGTGGCCTAAGTGCTGTTGGCCGTTCACTCATCCTCCCTACTATAATAATAATATGATTTTATTTCCTTCAGACACTACAGGCTGTATGGAAAAAGTCAAAGGAAGGGTTTCATACAAAGTGCATATACCATCAACAAACGAATAGCAAACACCGCATAAAAACATACAAACGGTTATATATAACAGATAATCAAAAGCAAATAAGTACATAAATAGATGAGTAGGCACTGTTACCGCGAGACTTTCCGAACCGTCTTGAATTTTGCAATTGGATGCTGGAAATGATTAGAAGAAATTGTGACTTTCTGAAGACGATAGAATTTACAGACACAGACACAAGATTATTAATTTTCATAATTACCACATATGAGCTGATGAAAACCCTCACGCTGTTGTCGAAACTAACCATCAAGAACAGTTTTCTCCTAACGTGTGGCTCGGAGTTATTGGGGATAATTTGATTGGGCCTCATTTTCTACCTCATCGATCAAATGGTGAGGCATACGTTCAAATTTTAAGAGAAGTGCATCCAGTACTGCTGGAGGAAGTTCCTTTGGGCATCAGAGGGGATATGTTTTTTATGCATGATGAGGCTCAGTGGATAGGTCGAGGAGGACCACAGAACTGGCCCGCTCGATCCCCGGATCTCAATCCTCTCGATTTCTCTATTTGGGCACATTTACAGCATTTGGTATATCGTTTTCTTGTTTGCGATGTAGAGAACTTAAGAAACCGCATCATTGATGCGTGCAGGGTAATCAGAGAGACTCCAGAAATATTTGAGCGAATACGTTCATTGCGCTGACGTCGAGACGCATGCGTAATGTTTTAAGGTAGACATATTGAACATTTACTATGATTTCTACATGTTGTGTGTTTTGTTATTAATAAATTAGTTTTTTTTATTACCCTTTAATCGTTTAATGCAGGTACTAACTACAAAATAACTGTTGAAATGTATAACAAAATATAACAAGTAGCGACATCTGTTATCTGCTAGATGTAAAAACTATCTAGAATAAAAGTCAGTTGTTGCCCGTCCGTTGAACGATTCATTACAGGTTATGGGCTAATCACGTGTGTAAAAAAAGTTCATTTATATTTGGTGAAAATATAGTGCAAAAATGTCGACAAACCTTATTGCTAGTATTGCAAAGCTAAAGGGTAGAGAAAATTACGAGGATTGGGCGTTCGCTGTGGAGAACTATCTCATATTAGAAGGCATGCAACAGTGCATCACGTCCAACACTGATCCGAACGACGCGAAAGCGAAAGCAAAAATAGTATTAACTATAGATCCCAGTTTATTCGTGCATATAAAAAGTGAACCAACTGCAATGGGGCTATGGCAGAAACTGAAAAAACTTTTTGATGATAATGGCTACACGCGGCGCATCGGATTACTTCGTAACCTCATATCAATTCGTTGTGAAAATTGTGATTCTATGTCTCAATATGTGACCATAAATCCAATTCGCATTTATGACGATGTATCTCTGTAGTTGTTCGTAAAATAATTTTTTGCTGCGAACTGGTTTATTTTGGTCAAAAAACTCAAGATACATTTTTTGTTTAGAATGAAACAGTCTATCGGAAATACATTTTCAAATGGTATCTGTGATTCACACAGTCAAATGCCTTGCTGAGATCACAAAAAATCCCAACAGGGCATACGCCTGCCTCAATGTAATCCACTAGTTTGTTTCAATTTGCGAAGACTCAATTCCAGATTCTTGTAGGAATGGAGGCATAGAAACCGCTATCATGAAGCAGAACTGCTTTAAGGCTTTGTTTTTAAAGCATCTATGAAAATACGCCACAGTGCTGGGTCATATGAAATATTCAAAGTATTCATCAAACCTTCAATATTCGTTTCATAAACCAACACGTCCTGTTGGACAAAGTAGGAAGTGAACTGCTTCTCTCTATATCTAAACCAGGAGGTTGTCACTCCCGGCAAAAAAAAGGGGGGGTAAGAGGTTCCCGCCAACCACCCCTGTCTCTGAAGTAGACAGGCCTCTTGGAATCTACGTGAGGTTATTTGTCCTCGATGACTTTGTTCACCTTTATTACTTGTTTTTCTGGGAATTTTGCGATGACAATAGGGCTGTTGAGCCAATTCTAAGGGAGTTTCTACTTCTTCAGTCTATCTCCCAGATCCTAATGATGACTTGGCCACCGTATTAGTATGTGTGTTACGATTTTGGCCTTTGTTGGCTCGCGGATTTTGGGTTACTTATTACCTATCTCATACCTAAGAAAAGAGATGAGTATGAATGTAAATGAGTATAAAATGTTTATGTAAGTACATTGTAAATATTAAAATTGTATTAAAATTTATATAAAATGTATGTAAAATTGTGAATATTAGAGTATAGAATGTATACGTGAAGCACATTGTAAATATTAAAATTAACTTTGATGTAAAGTAGATGAAATGTAAGATGAGCGGATTTGGTAGGCTGCTGCGGCTGCTGTAAATAAAATATTTATTAAGCTGTATGGGAAAGCAAGAGTTTGGTACGCTGTAAAGGAAATATGTGTAGTGTAAGTTTTAATGTATTTAGCGTCGAAGGTATGTTTCAGCTTATCTTCTGGGGGTCCGCATCCTTGGATACGGTCCTTTTAGTTCCTTGCGAACCTGCATAGTCCTTCGAGGTTTTCATTGAGAGCCCGTGGGCAGCCTTTGTTCTTGGTTCTATCGTGGCTGTTTTGGACTTCTGCGGGTTGCATTGTCCGATTCTTGTCTTTGGCTTAGGGTCCATAATCTGTGTTATGGATTTGTCCCTGGAGCCTTCGCAGGTAAGACTGGCATTCCTTATCTGTGGCTCTGTGGTTTGTATTGTCTATTCTCGCTCTTTCGCAATTTATGCATTTTGGTCTTCCTTTTTTGGGGCACGCTTTAGTTTCGTGCTCAAGCGCACATATTCCGCATACCGCTGGACTTCTGCAGTCCTTTGCAAAATGGCCGAACTTCTGGCAATTATAGCATCTTATAACTCTGAGATGGTCTCTGACGTTGTGTTTTTGCCAGCCTCTAAGTACTCCGCCTTTCTCCATTAATTTGGTCCTAATTTTTTGGCAGACCTCTATAACCCACGTGCATGTATCTCTGTTTTTGTCTCCGTATTTGTAAAGGGCTTTGACCTCTTCTGGGTCTTGGACTGGGCAAAAGTAAGTTTGGGCCTTGATACAAGCAACTCGGCGTCGTTTTTGGGAAAATTCAAATCTATCACCAAATCATTCAACTCGCCCTGGGAAAACAGTTTCGAATTCAAAACTTGACTTGTCATCGGGTTCAGGTACAGCACCAACTTTGACAGAACTTCCAAGGTAGCAGGAGCCTTGGGCACTGGTATTCCGGTCCCATGAGGAATGGGACAGATAGCTTATTGTGATTGGGGTATGAAATTGACTGCTTTCGTTTTTAATTATATCTTTTTATATTATACCAACAAAAGTAATAAGCATCACTCTGGCTCTTTTATTCGCGTCATACCATAAGAATCGCACATCGAAAAGCTTTTTTCTTGCCCTCAAACCAATTTTGAAGGCTCCAACCTATCGTTTGCAGACTTCATGAGGTGCGCATACTTCATCCTAATCTCCAAGTTTTGAGTCCAGTATGCTTTTTTATAAAGTCCGTAGTATGTTGTTGCTTCGATGCAATATATTTGCCATAAAAATAAAAAAAAAGGTACAAATTCTTACACTTCCGCACGGATGACATTGCACTATACTGAATGAGGATCTACGAAACAATGACGAGTTAATACGTAATAGGGAACNGGCAATTGTTGGAGATTCCAAAAATAATATTATATACAGAGTGTTCCATTTGAAAAATCAAAGTTGCTACTGCTTTCTAATAGAAGCGGCAACACCGCATTGTCGAAAATATTTTAGTTGGCTAGAGAATGTCCGAATATGCCCTCCATTAAATTTTCAAAGTGATCCGTTGTCTGGTTCACCAGAAACGTCTAATGTGCCATCCACCGTGAATCAGCCTGTATATTGTATATATAAAATAAATAGATAAGTACTTTTTGATCATTCCCATATTGATTTCAATTTGAGAGCCACCGGTAGACAGCTGTTTCAGCCTATTGGGCATCGTCAGTACCGGGCAGGCGTTTCTCCATAAGTGGAATCACCTATTGGTGTGACACCCAAGTCAACTTGCCAAGTTCTGAAACCATTGGGAATGGTTGTGCCATCCACCGTGAATCAGCCTGTATATAGTGACAAAATAGCTTTTTGATTGATAATTATAGGTAACCTTCGTCTCAAAAAAAGAACTTCCTGATCTGAATAAAATTGAATCGACCATACCTCATCGTAAATTTTTGGTTCAGCATCTGGAAGAATATAGTTGCCGAAAAATAAGTTCCTTATGTGCTGCGGATTGATAGATTCTCCTTCTGGAATAAGATCTGCACACACTTTTTCCATATGTTGTCTATAGTTCTGGTAACACGCTTTTTTCACAATTCCAAATAATAGATTTCTGAAAAGTAGAAGCATGGTTTCAGAATTCAGTTTTATAATTAATTTGGAAACAGATGTATACACAAAGTAAGCGGTGAATTCTAAAAAGTATATCGTTAATGACAAATGAAACCTTGTGAAGGGTAAGGGAGGCTATGATTTCCAACATTCATTTTTCGAAAGAACAATCTGGAAATGAATTGTGTTGCTTCAGGAAACGGAGTCAATCATAACTAATAAAAGAAGAATACCGATTCATTATTTGATCGGAGAAGACATTCATTTGTGTGTAGAGAACATAAAGAGAAGATGAGCAGGGTCGTTGAGAAATGAATTACATATCATTAGATTAAGAATGAGATAAAAATTAACTGAATTTTGAGACACTCACAACGTAAATGTGTTGTCTTCTAGTCAGTGACATTTAGTGAAATAGTGAAAACTACTATACATATAGGATAAAAGTTGATCAAGTGGAAAGCAATAAAATGTTTAAAAATATTATATGAGGAAATGTTACACTCTATGTTAAAAAAAGCATCTATAAAACTTCTGTTAGCTCAGATGTTCTAATAGTTCACTTCGTAGATAAATATATATTACGGAAAATAACACATATAATGAGTATAACATAACAAAAACCTAATGTAACACTACACTCGTTAATAAGTATTTTCTTCATTGCTTGAACAGTCATAGCACTTAACAGTCCAGATCGAAGACTTTGCACAGGTGGCTGATGGTTTTACTTCAAGTATCTGCGCTGCATTAGCTGGGTAAGTTGTTGTTTTTCCGTTGGGTATCTACCACACGTACCAAAAAAGTCGTAGGCCTGCATGAGAGAAAAGGGGCAACCTTTAGCATGTCATAATGCACCTCTCTGGAATTTTAATCATCATTCCGACTCCCACCCCGGAGTATGCCTGTGGAGTTGTTACTTGGCTCTATCTGCAGGTGGTGCAAGGGACTTCCCACTGAATCAACTGCAGAAAGGTTTCATGACCAGCTGGAATTATATTTGTTTGATCGTGATACTCAGACGGTTCGCACCGTTCTGAAGAGACCATGCCCGGTACTAATGATAGGGCAAGCATCCCAAAACTGGTCTATCGGTTGGTCGTATCGACCAACCGGCATTAGTTGGGTTAGTTGTTTTTTCGTTGGGCATCTGCGACACGTACCTACAAAGTCGTAGGTCTGCATGAGAGGACACGGGCAACCTTGAACATGTCATAATGCACCTCTCCGGAATATTATTGATGCTACCTCACAATATTTCATCAACAAGAGGATTGGAAAAGTTTTTTGATGATCTGAATCTGTAGGCTCGTCAGATGATCTATACTCAGCAGGATGGAGCACGACCACATAATTTCAGTGGCATAAAAATAATTTGACAGACTGTTTAGGAAACAGATGGATTACTACAAATGGTCCTGTTGAGTAGCCTCCTCGTTCACCAGACATGACACCTCTAGATTTTTATTTTTGTGAATTTCTGTAAACTGAGGTGTACAAAATGAAACATAATAATGTAGATGATTCGAAACATTATATTGAAACCATAATTAATAGAATTGATGGCCGAATTATCTTGAAAGCAACACGTTGTATCAAGAGTAAAGACCAAATATATGTTCAACAGAAAGGCGGTATTTTTGAATATTTACTGGATATTTTAGAGCTCTGTATTTGCCAAAACAAAGATATATTTTGTACAAGCGAAAAAACTTCAGGAAGGAAGATGATACGAGCTTTGTTGTTGACAATGTTATTACAAATTGAAATTCATAATGAAATATAGTGTTCTATTCAAAAAAATATCATTTTATGAAATATTTTGAAAACGCGACTGTCAATATTTTTGTGAAATTGTACACTCATATGTTGATAACCTTGACATATTTTGTTTGTATAATGGATATAAAATTGGAACCAAACCCTATCTTCAAAAAACGCTCCCATTCCATAAATATCTAGTAAATAACACCTAATTTATTCCGTGCTAATTTTCCAATGGTGAAATATGAGTATGAAAAGGCATCCATCATCCCTATAACTCCACTTCTATCGGTACTATAAAATAAAAAAGATTCAAATGTCAAGTAGCCTCAGACTATCTTGTAAGTGGATCATTCTTTCGGGAGAAGGTAGAAAGAAAATTTAATTAATTATAGAGAATTGTGTACTCTGGAATATGGGAAAACATTGGTTGAATATCGAGCTGAATGCTAGTAAACAGGAGAAGAATAATTTTGTATCATTCGTTTCTTGAAAAAAAATTATGCTCTTGTGGAAATTATCACTCCATTCTAATAACTCTTGCATGTTGAATCGTTCGTTTCCATATATGGTAAATGTCATAATAAAACTACTAACCTGTCATTTTCATCAATAAGTCTATCGTGAAATACTCTGTAAGTTTCATGGATCCAAAGTCGGATAAATTTGTCTGGATCATCCAGTTTGGCAGGTGGTGTCAGTAAAAGGCCATTGATTACCCGCGCAAAGTCTCTCAGAGAAAAAGTGTAATGAGATTTCGACGGGGTGGGTAGAAAATTGAGAGTGGCTTCCTTATATACTTCTATCGTTGCTCCAATACAAAACTAGAAAAAAAGATGATTTGACAAAGTTAGAAGCAAACCTGAATGTATATAAAAAGATTGCCTTTTGTCGAATAAAACTTGATTTCCAACACCACAACGAAGAATTATCAACAGCGTTTAAAGGTGACAGTAATAAATTCAACTGCATTTATTTCTTTGATCATTCAGAATAATATGTGAATATTTGTTCAGATAGTTTTTGAAAGTATCAGATGAAATTTTCATTTTCCATATTGTGTTCCTAAGAAACATGAATGAGAGAATGTATATATATTTGGAAACATAATTTATAATTAAAAAACTGCATCAATTTTCTAGAATAGAGGGTAAAGTGGGGCACATATGGACAATATAAATTTCCCGCCCCTGTAGCACCATGAGAACAACTGCGCACTTTTATGGTAACATTAGTGCATGTAGTTACAGCGTCGATGTGTTTATCTGAAAAATATTGCATTTTACTGTGTCAAATAATCAACTGAATATTTTGTACCTCAAATGTAAGTATATACACCTTTTGTTCATAAGATCAAAACAATAATTTTATATCTTTCTGATAAGATGTTTTAGGTTTATATCAAATATTATTCTATTGCAATCAACATAACCCAAGAAAACGTACTTCTATCGTCAACGTGTTTGTAATATCATCGGATGAATACATTTTTCTCATGTGGGGCAGGCACATTCGGACAGATATAATGGGGGTAGATTTGGACTATTCCAGAAGTGCCCCATTTTCATCACAATAAACTGATTGGCAAAAATCAATTCATTTTCGATGAATATTGTGAACTTTCATTCAATAAGGATATTTTTATTGGACCATATTTTTATCTGAATATAAACATTGAGTACGACTTTATAGTTACGCCTACGTTGTATCGTCCTTGTCATTAATTTTTTTTCTAGTATGGTGCGGAATTATAAACGCAAAACAGTCAGAGCCAACATTTCCACGGAAGATTAGCGTAAAGCAATAAATGAGGTCATCACGCATGAAAAAAAATTAGAGATGCAGCTGCAATGTATAATATAAAGAAATCAACCCTGCATTTTCACCTAAGAAAAGCGAAGTCTGCAAATAAGTCAGACTCAGGCAATGACAGTAATGAATATTCAGAAGTAGATATGTCCTTAAGCTCAAAATATGCATCTCAACAAGTTTTCTCCTTCGCAGAAGAAACAAAGTTAAAAGAGTATCTACTTAAGGCATCATCAATGAACTTTAGACTGACATATCTACATACGAGATCCTTAGCATTCCAATTTGCCAAAATGTTATCCAAAAAATATACACTTGTTTGGAATGACAACCAGATTGCTGGAATTAAATGGATGCGGTCCTTCATGAAACGCCAACAAGAATTGTCGAATAGAAAACCAGAAAACATTAGCATTGCACGTACATCTGGCTTCAACAAATCCAATGTTGGAATGTTTTTCAAAAGTTTTAGGGAAGTTATGGTTAAATATAAATTTTCTCCAGACTGAATTCTGAATACGGATGAGAGTGGTGTCTCAACAGTAATGCAAGGTCCAAAAATTATAACGAAGACCGGCATGAAGCAAGTCAGCCAATGTGTTTCTTCAGAAAGAGGGACCCTCGTTACTTTTTGTGGAATCATTACCGCAACTGGTGTCGCCATTACCCCTTATATATTTTTTCACGAGTGAGAATGAAAGATCAATATTTGTACGGTAGTATGACTGCTTCCATTGGAAGAGCTACGAAATCAGGTTGGATGTCTGCAGAAATATTCGTACAACTGCTGGGAGATATAAAGAAGCATATGAATAGTACTGCAGACAATCCAATGCTCCTACTTCTGGACAACCATGAAACGCATATTTCATTGAATGTGATGAATTATTGACGAGGAAACGGCATAGTGATGTTGAGCTTTCCACCAGATTGCTCCCATAGGATGCAGCCGCTTGATATTTGCCTCTATGGTCCGTTCAAATCTAGATGCAAGACATCTTTCAATGACTATGTTGTGGGTAATCCTGGCAAAGCAATAACAATTAACGATATTGCAAAATTAACTTCACAACCATATTTATTATCGTTCACTCCTCACAATATCACTAAGTCATTTGAAAAAACTGGAATCTGGCCAATAAACAGCCTTATTTTCAATGACGATGAATTTGCAGGGGTTCTCAGCTATGGACCTGAAGGTATTAGTGAACCATATTCAAGTACACAATCAGATAATCGTAATACTTGTCAATCACTCACAAGTAGTACTTGTGAACCCTCTACAAGTAAACAACCAATCGCAAGTACAAGTAAGTCAGACTTTGATCTTGAAAACACTGTTATGAAGGAAGTCAACTCCCTTTCATCAATAAATGAGCCTTCCAAAAATAATACACTAGACGATATTCGACCTTTTCCTGTCTGGAACCAAAAAATAATAATAAACGAGGAAGAAAGAAAGGATAATCGTGTATCTTTACTAGCACTCCAGAAATGACTAGAGTACAAGAAAAGGAAAATATTAAACAAGCTAAGAGAAGAGAACAAGAAGTGAAACGAACAAAAACTGTAAAAAGACAACTAGTAAAAAAAATAACGCTCTTGGTGTAACGACAAGAAAAACTCTCGAAAAGAAACGAACCTTTTCGAGTTCCTCGAAGTCTAACGTTGATGTGGAGGAAACAGTAAGATCCGATTCTGAATTAGATCTCTGTAGTGAATACGGAGATGTTAATAAACTATTGGACGACGAATGCATTGAAGTACAGGACTTCGTACTGGTGAAGTTTCCAACGAAGAAAAATATTGTTTATTTTGTGGGCCTCATAGAAGAAATCAGTGGGAATGAACTTACTGTGAATTTTCTGAAATACAAAGAGAATTGTGGATTTTATTATCCGGTCACCAACGACATTAGCCTGTTGATACTTGGAATTTAATGTATCATTTTTCATTACAACATACAAATATATTTTAACCGGTAGGAAGCCATACGAGTTCAATAATATGTACCTATGTCTATTAATAAATATGTTTATGAATTAGTCCAATTCAACCCCACTAATGTCCAAATGAACCCCATGGTGGGGCACAATTGAACGAATGCACTACTTCAAAAATATCATTATTCCTCCCAGAAATGATAATTTATTATCGAATCCAACTGATTAATTTGTTGCCAAGATTTGTAGCTATCTTCTAGTGCAGCTGAGAGCCCCATATGTTATAAACAGCTTAATAAATCCACTTGGAAAAAAAGTGTACGAATGTGCCCCACCCTCCCCTACCAAATTTGAAAATCAACTGAGTTTGAGAAATCAATGAATTCTATACCTAATTATATACTTGATCATTTGATCAATCGGTTATCTTACCTTCGAGAGTCTCGAAATATTTTCTGCGAATCCTTTAGCGAAATGCCAATCGAGAATGGTGACAAATATTTTATTCAATGTATTATCATCAAAAGAGTCCAGTCCAATGATCTGCATGTGCCTCAAAAATCTATCAGTTATTTCATTTCTACCACCGCCAGGTACGCCCATTGCACCAACAAACATCTAGAAAATATAAGAAGCAATCAAGTTGGTACAAAAACAATGAAAATGGTTTGGGGATTGTCCAACTTTTGAGAAAAAATTTGGCAAATTTAATGATACTGTCCAATCACATATCCCAATCGCCCTATTCCTCGTATAAGGACACTACCTTGCACATACGAGTGGCCAAATAGCCCGAAACCGGTCCGCAAGTATGCCCTGTGCCAACAATTTGAAAGCGTTTTCAGCATATGCTGTTGGCAATACGCCAACAGCATATGCTGATAACAGGCTTTATTCACAATACACATGAAAACATGAAAAATCATTCAAATGAAGTCTTCTGTGCATAACCTTTTTGCAAATGTTGACTTTCGTTTATATGTTTCATCGTTTTCCCTCATAAGGAACCAACAATAATCCCCCATCATTGCTGCATCCCATATGCCTTGGCAACGTTGCCAACGTCTTTCCCCTTGTTCGTCACTGACAGCACCTAAATTTTCTGGGAAAAAATTCAAATGGGATTGCAAGCAATGGATTTTGAGAGACATGCGACATCCATTCTGCAGTAGTTTTTAAGTAGTTCTTCTACAAGTGTTTCGTAATTTCTTTTTCCCTAAAAATTTCGAAACAATTCTTTTAAAAGAACTCCACGCAGCTAATTCAACATTACTTGATTTTTGATCAAGATTAATCACTTATAGTAGTTTTCTAATTTGTTGTAACATCAAAAACAGTTGGATGGTTCAAAGTTCTGACTTCGAAAATAAATTGAGCTTGAAGTGAAGAAAGCAGTTTTTGGAATTTTGCAAAAAATTTACAGTTATGTTAACTCAAAAATCCTTGATTTTACATAGAAAATAGCTATGACGTGTATTCATTGATGCTCCAATCAATAATATTAATCATTTCAAATATTCGAATGAAAACCACAACTTTTCAGATACACATTTAGAGTCATTTCGAAATCAAAAATAGACAGATTGACTAATAGATCATAATACAAAACAAACCAAACAACTACTAGTTGAAGCATTTCGTTGAAATTTGAAAAATTCGAACGTAAAAGTATACATTAATGTCTCAAAGAAATTGAAAATTAATAAAAAAAACAAAACTTAAAACTTAGGTAAGAATTTAAAATGCTTTTGCTTTCTTTCTCTTATTGGAATTTTGATTCCCATATTACATTATTTATTTTTGACGATTATTATAATTCAGTTTTCTATACTATGTGCTGTACACTTTATTGATCAGTTAATATTCAAATAATTTTGTTGGTTCAATGTATAAGTTTGAAAATGTCCCTATAGGACGAAACTGCAGTTACGATAGTTACAAATAGAAAGTGTCAATTCTCTTCTCTTCATTATGATTTCCTACCACGTAGTAACGGCTACATCTATCAATTTAATAATTTATTTAATTTGAATTTTATTATTGTTGTAGACACTATTGTTTCTGGGGATTGATAACTATTTTTTTTTCACATTAGAATATACTCACAATGTCAACTAACTGTAACATGGAGGTGTCTTTTTCGAACCAATGACCATGATCAATCCACTGCCGCAATAGTTCTACAGGAGGTTGAGCCCCCCAAACCTCTTTTTGGGGCATACCAACATCATCCACGAAAAGAACACATTTTTTACCCATTGACGGGCCAAATACTCCTCGCCTCCTCTTATCTAGTTTTGACATCACCATTTCTTGAGTCTGAAATATATATGTAAATCCAGGACTAGTTAATAGCGTACAAATGAATCTATCATATCAGAACAAGAAATGAAGCCTGAAAATTGCTTTCATCTACATTGATTCACTATCATCTTATGTGACTCTTCCACAAGAGAATGTTTTGTTTGAATAATTTGAAAGGGTTATATTTAGGAGTGACTAATTTTTGGGAAAGAAAGTTTTTGGCTTTCTACTACTCCATCTAGACACAAAAAAATATGGGAATCTTCCAAAGAAAGGAAGGGAGTAATCAATTTCAAAAGATCATGCAAAGAAGTAACTTTCAGAAACAAATCTGCAAGAAAAAGCCTTCCTGAAACAGCTACTTTCATATAAATACTGAATTACACGAAAGAAAAATTCTTTCGAAACAAATACTTTTATATGAACTCTGAATTATACAGAAAACACTTTTTTCTACTCAGTTTGTATTCCAAACATTCGTTATGGAATTAAATCAGATATCATTCACAGGATTTCTACACTATATACTAAATTAATCACTTCTAAAAATATAACCCTTTCAAATCAAACAAGATTTCTTTTGGTTGGGATTCAACAAATAGGTGAACGAATGTCATTACGATGTCATCGATCACATAAGTAGATCAAACTTATTCCGTGACATAACAAATCGTAATTTATGAACGAAATGTTTGCTTTTTCTTATGTTATCCAGATTGGTACTGAAGAGCCATAAGGCAAGTATCTCACGACGAAAAATCGATGGCTACCAGTGAGCATGACAGTGTTCCATGTAGGTGAAATTTTTATTTTGATTTAGTACATGGTGTAGAAACCCTGTAAATGATATCTGAATTAATTTCATAAAGAATGTTTGGATTACAAATCGAGTAGAAAAAAGTGTTTTCTGTTTAAGGGAGTGCTCATTTGAAAGTATTCGTTCCGAAAAAAATGTTTCTTTCGTGTAATTCAATGTTTATGCAGAGTCATCCCCAAAGTATGCACCATATGGGAAACTTTATTAAGGGTTTTTCGACAAAAAGTTATTCTTGATAAAAGTTTGTGCATTTCCTAAAACTAAACATGCACCAACAAAATACAGTGAAACATACGTAATATACGAGGAGTCTTCAAATATTTGATTTGTTCAAAGTTTTCGGAAACAGGTATTGGGAACACGGTTTGAAATTTTTGGTATAACCAATCAATGATAACTTTTCTTTTTCCAAGAATGTATAGTATATGTCTTATTCAGTTTATGTTATGCATTAAATTACATTTTCAATATACCTTAAGAGTCTCTTGGGATAATACAACTTATTATCTTTCACTTATGACAGCTGAATATCAAACTCAAAATATTCATTTTCTCCAAAATATTGGTTATGTTTGAAATATAATTTATTGTGATCATCAATCAATCAATCAATCTTACCATCATTGAAGTTGTTCTGGCGCTAAAATTGATGACGTTTGGCAGAAACTTCTCTTTAGGCAAGTTCAGCATATGATCTAGTACTACCGCCGTTTTACCGGTTCCAGTAGGACCGACAAAAAGAAGCGGTATATTATTATTGAGGCACGTTTGCAGAAAATACCTCTGACATGCAGATCCATTTGTTTGGATTATCAGTTCACTAGCCTGAAAAAATATCCAGCTTCAATCAGAATCAACTTTGAATCACATAAATATTCGATAATCACGATGACATTTTCAGAATTACTGCAGAATTATGCATATTAGTATGATATATATCTTACTTTTGCATTTACTGGTATTTGTTGAACCTTCTCCATAGTGTCAGACCAAGTGATCCAGGTGCCGTTTAATTTTTCAAATCAGAAACGTATTTTTTTCAATTTTCCAGATTTTCAACTCAGCTGAGTATAGCTTCGGAATGGAAAAATAGTAATACAAGGTTTAACCAGGCTTTTGCTATTCTACAAATTTGAATTCCACGTTTCATATCATATTTGATAACTATCCAGTTATACCTATCATTGAGACTCGATCTTTAGTATTGATGGATGCTTGTGGATATATTCTAATCGAATTCTGATTTGAAAAATGAAGATGATTTTTATTTGAGTAGAACTTGAACTGTACTGATAGCCTCGGTAGATAATAACATTATCCTGAGGTGAATTGAAGGGCACGACAGGAGTAAAGGTAATCGCATTGCCGACTCTTTAGCCAAGAAAGCGGCTGGACTAAGAATTTTAGGACCCAGTGACACCTACAGCCTGATGACTTCGACAATTGCGGAACTAGCCAAACGTCACACACATGATCAACCCCTAAAGAGATGGGATGAAATCAAAGGATGCAATCTTGCCAGGATTACCCTGGGCAGCTGGGGCCGAAGAAATAACTGTGCGATGATTAGGAAAAATCTACGCTTAACAGTAAAATTTCTGACTGACCACTGTCTACTTAGGAAACACCTCCACAATATGGAGCTAGTGAACACACCTCTATGCAAAATGTGTAAACAGGAACATGAAATTGTCAGGCATGTCCTGTGCGAGTGTTTGGAGTTATCATCAATAAGAAAGTGTGTGTTCGGCGAGTCTTGGCCTACACTTGCCGATATAAAGGAGATGTTTTCCAGTGACCTGTCCACCTTCCTGGAAAGGACAGGATGGACGATGACCCAGGAGGACAACTCTTCGGATGGATGTGCAATGGGTCACATGTGGCCTAAGTGTTTTGGGCCTTCACTCACCCTCCCTACTCTACAGATACAGATACAGATACGAACTTGAACTGAATTCAGAAAAACTAAAAATTTAATATGAGTTGCGATCTGTTTTGTTTCAAATTAACAATTTTATACGAATTTATCCCTTGAGTAAATATTTTTCAGATCTTTTGGTGATACAAGTGAGTCCGATAAGTTTCCGACCGCAACATGAAGATGGCAGTACTCGTCAATAAAATCTAGTGAATTTCGTTGTTCATCTGTTGACAGTTACTCATCAAAGTTTTAGCCATTTTAGACGCCTAGTTGTTATGTAACAGTCGTTTGGGTGAATTGATGTAAGTATTTTATGAAAATTGACAAAATCGAGTATCGAGCTGTCATTGAATATTTGTTTTTGAAAGGCAATACGCCCACGCAAATCAAAGATGACTTGGATTATGTGTATGGGGATTCTGCACCATCATTTACAATAGTGAAATTTTGAGCAACTGAATTCAAACGTGGCCATAAGAGCTTGGGAGACGATGAACTTTCAGGATCTCCAAAAACTGCACCTACCGACAAAAATATCACTAAAGTTCACCAAATGGTGCTAGACGACTGCCGAATTGAAGTGAGAGACATAGCACAGGTTATGGACATGTCAAGAGAATGTGGTTGTCGCATATTGAATTAACATTTAGGCATGCCGCGTTTGCTCACGTCAGACCAAAAAAGCGTTCGAACGAACGTTTTCAAAGCTCTGTTGGCGCAGTTTAGGCGCAGTAAATCCAAGTTTGGGTGCCGATTAATTACTGTAGATGAAACTTGGATACACCATTATACGTCCGAAACAAAAATACTGTCCAAACAGTGGACTGCAAAGAGGAATTTGACTCCAAAAATGCAAAAACTATTTTTTGTCTGAGAAAGTGATGGCGACTGTTTTTTGTGATAGTCTGTTACTCTTACTATTTTACTATTTCCAGATCATCCATTACACTTTCAATTTTTCGAAATTATGCAATAGATGATCTAAGGTAGATGACTACTCGAAGAAAACCTCTCATGGAGTGGGTAGATTGAGATTCAAACACTATGATGAGTGATTGTAGGGAACTGTATAATTGCCAACGAGAAAAACTACACTACGGTTATGTTTCGGGGTGGAAATAGGACATCAAAGTGAATCGAGCTCTAGCTCTCTATTTCAACGTTATTCAAACAAATAGCCAGGAGTAACCAATATCGTTATACCAAGTAAGAAGCCCCTTAACGTATCGATACCAAAAGTTCACAAAATTAACTATATAATAAAAGGACAAGACATATGTGGTAGAAAAAAAACTTGATTTAGTTTCAGCCAAGTACTGTATGAATAACGATACAGGTCACTTGTGATGGCTATTGTGTTTTCCCATAGATATGTAAACAAGATGTTTTCCACCCTGGGTACAGCTTCGTAGGGGAATGTTGTTTTGTCGAGAGTGATAGCGTTGAAGCGTAGGCCTAGGCGTTCGAACTAAGCATCCCAAATATCACCCCGGGCTATCTTCAACAAGATATTCGACCTTCATCTTCAATGATAAGTAAAATTAAGCTGAACTGAACTGTTACGTAAAGGCAAACTTACGTAAAGTAGGGTAGTTGATAAGCCCACGTAACGAAAAATAGCGAGTAGAATATGGCCCTAAAAAAACATGAAAAGTTTGACCAGGTTCACCTAAATTTGAATGTAATACATGCCAAGGCTGGAAACATCTACATCGATGATGGGTGGCCTTGAGTAGTAATTATCCAATGTGAATTTAGCAAAATTGTGTAATTCGGGAACAAATCTTATTGAAATAGTCAGAGGACCTTCCTTTGACTAACTATTCCACAATAATTACAAGAGTGTCAAAAAAAATCCGCAAACAAGGGACACACGTCGTTCCAATCCTTCTAGAACACCAAAAAAACGATCATTCTCCAGATCGAAGACTTTGCACAGGTGGCTGATGGTTTTACTTCAAGTATCTGCGCTGCATTAGCTGGGTAAGTTGTTGTTTTTCCGTTGGGTATCTGCCACACGTACCAAAAAAGTCGTAGGCCTGCATGAGAGAAAAGGGGCAACCTTTAACATGTCATAATGCACCTCTTCGGAATTTTAATCATCATTCCGACTCCCACCCCGGAGTATGCTTGTGGAGTTGTTTCTTGGCTCTATCTGCAGATAGCGCAAGGGACATCCCACTGAATCAACTGCAGAAAGGTTTCATGAACAGCTGGAATTATATTTGTTTGGTCGTGATACTCAGACGTTTCACACCGTTCTGAAGAGACCATGACCGGTACTAATGATGGGGCGAGCACCCCAAAACCGGTCTATCGGTTAGTCGTATCGACCAACCGGCATTAGTTGGGTTAGTTGTTGTTTTTCCGTTGGGCATCTGCGACACGTACCTACAAAGTCGTAGGTCTGCATGAGAGGACTGGGGCAACCTTGAACATGTCATAATGCACCTCTCCGGAATATTATTGATGCTACCTCACAATATTTCATTAAAAAGAGGGTTGGAATTTTTTTTCGATGATCTGAATCTGTAAGCTCGTCAGATGATCTATACTCAGCAGGATGGAGCACGACCACATAATTTCAGTGGCATAAAAATAATTTGAGAGACTGTTTAGGAAACAGATGGATTACAACAAATGATCCCGTTAAGTAGCCGCCTCCTCGTTCACCAGACATGACACCTCTAGATTTTTATTTTTGTGAATTTCTGTAAACTGAGGTGTACAAAATGAAACATAATAATGTAGATGATTCGAAACATTATATTGAAACCATAATTAATAGAATTGATGGCCGAATTATCTTGAAAGCAACACGTAGTATCAAGAGTAAGGACCAAATATATGTTCAACAAGAAGGCGGTGTTTTCGAATATTTACTGGATATTTTATAGCAAAACAAAAAAATATTTTGTACTAGCCAAAAAAAGTGGATATTTCCACATAAGTCGCTCATTTTCAACTTCAGGAAGGAAGATGATACGAGCTTTGTTGTTGACAATGTTATTACAAATTGAAATTCATAATGAAATATAGTGTTCCCTATAGCAAATTTNATTCTATTGCAATCAACATAACCTAAGAAAACGTACTTCTATCGTCAACGTGTTTGTAATATCATCGGATGAATACATTTTTCTCATGTGGGGCAGGCACATTCGGACAGATATAATGGGGTAGATTTGGACTAGTCCAGAAGTGCCCCATTTTCATCACAATGAACTGATTGGCAAAAATCAATTCATTTTCGATGAATATTGTGAACTTTCATTCAATAAGGATATTTTTATTGGACCATATTTTTATCTGAATATAAACATTGAGTACGACTTTATAGTTACGCCTACGTTGTATCGTGCTTGTCATTATTTTTTTTTTCTAGTATGGTGCGGAATTATAAACGCAAAACAGACAGAGCAACATTTCCACGAAAGATTTGCGTAAAGCAATAAATGAGGTCATCACACATGAAAAAAAATTAGAGATGCAGCTGCAATGTATAATATAAAGAAATCAACCCTGCATTTCCACCTAAGAAAAGTGAAGTCTGCAAATAAGTCAGACTCAGGAAATGACAGTGATGAATATTCAGAAGTAGACATGTCCTTGAGCTTAAAATATGCATTTCAACTAGTTTTCTCCTTCGCAGAAGAAACAAAGTTAAAAGAGTATCTACTTAAGGCATCATCAATGAACTTTGGACTGACATATCTACATACGAGATCCTTAGCATTCCAATTTGCCAAAATGTTATCCAAAAAATATCCACTTGTTTGGAATGACAACCAGATTGCTGGAATTGAATGGATGCGGTCCTTCATGAAACGCCAACAAGAATTGTCGAATAGAAAACCAGAAAAAATTTGCATTGCACGTACATCTGGCTTCAACAAATCCAATGTTGGAATGTTTTTCAAAAGTTTCAGGAAAGTTATGGTAAAATATAAATTTTCTCCAGACTGAATTCTGAATACGGATGAGAGTGGTGTCTCAACAGTAATGCAAGGTCCAAAAATTATAACGAAGACCGGCATGAATCAAGTCGGCCAATGTGTTTTTTCAGAAAGAGGGACCCTCGTTACTTTTTGTGGAATCATTACCGCAACAGGGGTCGCCATTCCCCCCTTAATATTTGTACGGTAGTGTGCCTGATTCCATTGGAAGAGCTACGAAATCTGGTTGGATGTCTGCAGAAATATTCGTACAACTGCTGGGACATATAAAGAAGCATATGAATAGTACTGCAGACAATCCAATGCTCCTACTTCTGGACAACCATGAAACGCATATTTCATCAAATGTGATAAATTATTGACGAGGAAACGGCATAGTGATGTTGAGCTTTCCACCAGATTGTTCCCATAGGATGCAGCCGCTTGATATTTGCCGCTATGGTCCATTCAAATCTAGATGCAAGACATTTTTCAATGACTATATTGTGGGTAATCCTGGCAAAGCAATAACAATTAACGATATTGCAAAATTAACTCCACAACCATATTTATTATCGTTCACTCCTCACAATATCACTAAGTCATTTGAAAAAACTGGAATCTGGCCAATAAACAGCCTTATTTTCAATGAC
>NW_019294826.1:0-14222 GCF_000500325.1 Leptinotarsa decemlineata | reverse complement strand
TGTACTTAAAATATTCTAAAAGAAACATAACAATATTGTTTTATGTACTTTCACTTTTCACGTATAGTATAACTACTCTTTAAGATTAAGTACTGTGTATCTCAAAAACCAGAGCTAATAAAAATTTTTCATTGTTATTTTCGTTTTTATCACCCCAAAATTAGTAGAAATTGACTAATTTAGTGTAGGAAACATTCAAAAAATATTTTTTTGTTGTGTTGTGAATTAATTGTTACAGCACACTGTTCGAAGATGGGGTTGATTGATCTTGAAGAAAAGAGTATTTTTCACTACTTCCAGCCTTCTTGAGCATGTCTTTGTTCTTCAAAACATAACTGTAAGATTACGTCTATGAATATAGCCAATTTTGAACCAATGAAAGACGCGTTTTCTTTCATAGGCTTAGGATTTTTCAACCCTTGGTTAGTTCATAGTTATCGTTTTCCTTAAAAAAAGGGTTCTGTACCATTAAAGAATATAGCATCATTATGTACATAACTTGATTGTCTATAACACTGGTCAACAAAATTTTAACTGTTAACTTATGTCATGTCATGTCCCGATGGAATCTCTTCCCTTGTTCGTCACTCAGAGCACCCAAATCTAGATGAGAGTTAAACTTACGTATTTTTTAGGACACATTACACTCCGAAGCTTTATCTGACATTATTAGTTCCTCTATTAAGTCTTTGTGTTTTCCGCTTATGATTTCCTAGGAAATTTTGGACAACACTCACAAAAAATTTCCAGGCGATTTTTTCCTGGTCATTTAGTTAGTTGTTAGCCTACAAATATTCTTCCTTCAATTTTCGCGTCGCAAAAATCCACTGACATCTTTGCGCATAGCTTTTACAAATTTTTTCATCAAACCGAGTGCAACGGTGGTAAAAGAATGTCATCAGGGTTCACTAAGGGTTTATTTTTAACATTTTTACGGCCTGGAGTAAGTGACTCACGCTTCAGCCACATTTCATTTTAATAGTGACTTTTTCTGTCTCTGTTGTCTCATTCGCGAATAAAACAGCAAAATTTTGTGTAATCAACATGTAGTCCAAGCAAATAATAAATAACTTTTGAATCGCCACAAATTTTCCAAGCGTGTTCACTGTATTTAATTGTTTCAAGAAGAAATCTCATATTTACGTAAGTCTCTTCCATAGCAGAATCATAAGCAACCGGCACTGATGGGTGTTGGTTTCTGTTAAGCAGCAACACTGCTTTCAAACTAGTTTTTGAGAAGTCAATGAACAATCGCCAGTGACTTAGATCATATTCAAAATTCAATAAATTTATCGCAACATAAATATTATGACAATGGACTGAATCATTTACTATAGAAAAGTTAGCTTTCATTTCATCGTCACGATGTCAAAAATAAGAAACTTTTGAAAGTGAATTTCAGTCCTTTAATCTAGACCCCAAAAACTGTTTTTTAGACAAATTCAAATCACGTACTAAATCGTTCAAATCACTTTGTGTTTGCGGTTCATAACTTGGGTCACTATCTTTATATGCCTCATGCGAAGCTTCGGCATAAGCAGTTCGGGACTATGTAGGATGGATCTGTAGGCTGAAGACGAGTTTGGTTACTGGATAGTATGTTTGGACTTCGTTGTAATGACTTTCATTTTTGTTTGTCTCAGATAAAAGCCCAAACTAATAGGTGTCTCACACACGTTACACAATATTTATTTGGGACCCAGAATTTATCTTGATGCTGCACAGTCAATCCAAAATATTCTTAAAAGCACTGTTCAATTAATGGGGTGAAATTTCGACGCTGGGATGTAAAAGCTGATTCTTCACACACATAACAAACATCGCAAATATGCACTTTTGTTGCATATTTGCGATGTACCTAACGAAAATAAAATGTATGTTAGCTGATGCAATAGTTACACAGCCATGTAAATGACGTATATTAGGTCAGAAATGAATATACAGGGTGTCCCTGGACTTCCTCTTTTCCTCTCGGGAATTATAAACATCGAAATACACTAAAGTGCCTTCGAAACAATTGCTTTTATATGGCCATTGAATTATCCTTTCTTTGGAAGTTCTCCATATTTTTTGTATAGGGCTTTCCAACAGAGACTTTTCCAACCGAACTTTGACTATTGATGACGGCCATCTTGTTGAATATGTCAAATTAGTTGATTTATAGCCAGTCCCCAAGTGTGTCCACCATTTTGTGAAGTTTTCTTCCTTATACGAGGAATTGGACAAATTTCGGATTTGCGGTTGGTTACCTCGTTCACAGGCAGATGGGGCGATGACAAACATGTTGTTTATCGTTCGCTTCATCCTAGTTCGAGGCATGATACTCTGAAAGAATTCGATTTTATCATCTTTAGCTTGATGATAGACACTACCTTGCACTGACAAGTGGCCAAACAGTCCGAAACCGGTCTGCAAGTGTGTTCCAATATTTGAAAATCGATTGCGCCAATAACATATGCAGGAATAACTTCAGTGAAGAATCCTGCCCTGACACCTGTCGGATATAATCCAACGCCCTTCGTGGTATTAGCCAGAGGAGTAGTTGTTTTCTGATAGGTGTCAGTCCATTAACCTACATTGTAGGTAATTTGAGACTGGCCTGAATGAATAGATAATTTGGTTTATAGCCAGTCCCCTTGTATGCCCACTCAATTTGGGGACCATATATAAAGATGGAGAGGTAGAAAGCCAAAACCTTTCTTGTTCATTTGTTGTTGTATTTTTAAGGTGCTGCCGTCAGCACCTTAAAAAATGAAAACTGTCATCAGTATCCGAACTCAATATTTGTATTCAGCAAAAGTGAAACCTTGAAAGCAACAAACCCGGAAAAGTGCAAATCGACTTGGAATTCCAAATTCTGCCCGTAAACAACAGTAATAGTGAAATATCGACTTGCATTTACCAGATGATTATAAACCGTCTTGCGTAAAATGACTCACACTTATTGGCATCTAATTATATTAACATTATCATAGGAATCTGTTTCGTTAATTTTTCGAAAAATATATTTACGTAGTTTAAATTTTTTTCGACAGCAAATATGCCGTAGTTGTTATTCAACAATTTTGTTTGAATAGCTTTTAAAAATCCCTTACGTAGAATGAATCATGTATTGAATTGTTTTATCCTTATTCATCAGGTTTCTCGTTAGCGTTAGTTATTGGAAAAAAATCAATTATTACGCGATGAATTTCATGACGACGTGTTTTACTATCGGTGCGGATGTCATGATACCGCTGAGATCATATTGTTTTTCGTACTTCCGATTCCGAGATTATGACTCTACTACGATATTGTTTTGATAGTAAGAGTAGTTTTATACTACGATGGATATGAATCACATATATTTGGAATCAAGAGGTTGTGATACTGGGGTCATTTTTTGAAAGACATGCTGGTTACTAGAATTTTTACCAGATAATTGACTTTATTTATATTGTAACATTTCATTTTGTCACTTTTCCTTTTATACTGTTTGCGAGACAATTATAACATTAAGAAAAACTCTTTCACCAATTTTGAATTGTAGATTGTAACTAATTATTTAAAATTTCTTTCCTTATACGAAGACTTGGACAAATTCCGGATATGCGGTTGGTTACCTCGTTCACAGGCAGATGGATCAGTGACAAACCTGTTGTTTGTTGTCCGTTTCAGCCTCTTTCGAGGAATGATACTCTGAAGGAATTCGATTTTCAGTTATCGGAAATCATCGACTTTATGTGGACGAGTGTACTGACGAGTGACCAAACAGCTCGAAACCGGTCTTCAAGTTGTTTCCAATAATTAAAAATCTATTGCGGTAGTTGTATCGCCAACAGCATATGCAGAAATAATGTCAGTGAAGAATACTGCACTGACACCTGTCGGATATAATCCAACGACCTTCGTGGTATTAGCCAGGGAAGTAGTTGTTTTGTGATAGGTGTCAGTCCATTAACCTACAGCGTAGGGAGTTGAGACTGGCTTGAACGAATTGTTCTTTCAGGTGATTTGATTTATATCTAGTCTTCTAGTATGCCCACTGACTATATGTGGTTACAACAATTACTAAAACTTGGTATAATTTCTAAAGTATCAGTTTATCGTATAGTATACCTTTTATAAAAAATGTAGTGAAATGTTGATACATTTTATACAAATGAAAAAATATAGGGTGTTCCATTTGAAAAAATTGAATTATGTCTGTTTGAAAATGAATGAAACTTGACATGTTTTTCTGAGCACCCTGTATATTGTTTCCGAAAGTTGAGATTCCAGAAATTATGATAGTGATGTTGACTAACCATTCCTAAAAAAATCCACGGAATTGCTGTAGACATGTAGGTAGCGAATTAAAAAATTATTGTCTGCAAAATAGGTTTTCTGGAATAACTTGGCAATGCCGCAATTTAAATTCTAAAAAAAAATTCCTTAGAGAGCTAAAAAAATATGGAATCGAATAATGTGTTCGTGTACTGGGTGTTCTATTCGAAAAAAAATATAACTTTGGTTGGCCACGTTCGGCTGAATCACCCAGTATGCGAAAAAATAATTAAAAAAAATTGAGCAGTTCGAAAAATTTTTTCCTCTGATAGCAATGGACTGAGGGAATCTTGTTGAATCACCCTGTCCATAAAATGAGTATCATCATTTTTAAACTACGTTTCACATAATAAAAAATATTACATGCTTGCCAGTTAGATTTTTATAATACCGTCAACAGTATGTATCCAACGCATACTAATCACTGAGCGTCTGTCCGACGAGAGAGGAGGAACCTGCCTTCCGCTGACGCATACGTAAGAGAAAGGGAAGCCAGACAAACTGGCGCCGTTACGCGTTAGGTAACGAAGCGGTTTATATTCCAATAAGAAGTGAACCACTTCAAAACAAGTGAATGCATTCAGACATAAATGAATTGGGCACAACGAGGAATTCATCTTGGACGTTTCAGGCTGCACTATAAAACATAGGTCTGAGGTGGCTACTGCTGGAGACTGCTGGAGCCCAGGATCTCAAGAATTAGAGGAGTCTATCCAAAAGAGTGAAAACAAAGGCCTTGAATTTTCTTGGTGGTTTCTAAAAATAGGATTTCGATCGTAGGTTGTAAGGTTTAGTGTATTTAACCCTAGGGCAATACCCTATATTTTGTTATTTTTCCTTTCGAAGCAACCATTGGAAATTATACAAAATTTCAGAACTTTGACACTCTGTTTTCCTTATACAGTGAAAATTTATGTTCAATCATTGTTAAAGTCCGGCAGTAGTTGAATATAAGAAAACAAGAAATCTTCATTTTATACGTTGATAAAAAACAAAAATCGTTGCTCATAAATATTGTATTCCATTGAGATGAAATGTTGAATACTAGCGATGACGCTATTCATCAGAATCAACAGGTGAGGATATCATTAGAATTGCCACATTTCAGATCAGTATGACGATCTTCCCGGAAGAATGTGTTTGTGAACAACCACAACTATGAATATAATGATGAAGGTAGCAGTTACCAGTGAAAAAAATATTTTGTTACTCATAGCTTTGACGATGATGAAATTTCCGTTTGTGACAAAAATATTGAAATGAATCATTAGGATTTGATATATTTTTGATGGTGGAACCAAATGCCTATTTCAAATTCAAGATTGAATTTTTGAAGTGATAACTTTTTATGGGAGGGTGAACCGCTTCGTTACCTAACGCGTAACGGCGTCAGTTTGTCTGGCTTCTCTTTCTCTTACGCATACGTCAGCGGAAGGCAGGTTCCTCCTCTCTCGTTGGACAGACGCTCAGTGTGTGCAATTAGCCTTACGCTAAATGCACACACACACCGATTTTGGACGGCCGATTTTATACCGGTCGTCCAAATTCCAATAGTGAACCACATGTGGGTACGGGACCTGGAACACACGCCGACCGGTGATCGGCATCGATCAGCGGTAAGCATGTGTGCCAGGTCCCGTTGCCACATGTGGTTCACTATTGAAATTTGGACAACCGGTATGAAATCGGCCGTCCACAATCGGTGTGTGTGCAAATAGCTTTAAGTTACCACTTCTGTCGGACGTCACGAGACGCACACGTTTTTTATTAGTGTATGTGCCAAGAGGAATCCAGACCTATTATTATTTTACGGGGACAACCGAGTTATCCTAAAAAATTTCAAATTTGCACGTAGCTCTTATGAAACGATGACGCTTCACTTGTTTTTTCGTAATTTTCAGTCCTTTAAGAAAAACAAACAAGCGTCTTTGGGTCATTCATGTTATATTTGGGTCATCAATACAATGCTGTCACACACCTTGTCTAATGAATGACTACGTATTTGAGCACTCAAAAACCGAATGGCCATCCGTCATACTGATATTTTTGTGGATAAAGATATTTCTGATAGAAAAATATGTTTTTCCATTAACCAGTCGTAGCCACCTCTACGAACGACAACCATCGGAAGTCAAAAATGGTGCAAGCTAAGGATTGACGAGATCTTATCTTTCAACGTGCGATTTTTCGCAAAAGGAGTCATTGATGCATTTGAAATTCTTTTTTGAAGGTGTTTCAACCAAGCAGATGTAACGTATGTATAAGTGTATAACATAAAGAAGAACATTGTGATAACCATTAATGCTTTTTCGAAAGACATTTTTTTTTCAACTATAAGGCTCAGAATATAAACAGTTGTCTTTGGTTCTATAAAAAGTTGAACAGTCCCCAATGAACAATTGTTTCCGTTCTTGCCAATAATATATTACTTCATTCATTTTTCTTGACGAGTTGTTGCCAGATGACTCACTTGATTTGATATTCCGTCAGTTCAGCGATAAATTATTAATATAAATGGAGCCTTCATCAAAGAACCACTGAAATGCATAATTGCATTGTTCCTACGTGCGAACCTGATGAATATTTAATTCCTTTATCAATAACGTTTTGTACTTACGATTCAATGTCAAACCGAAACATGGAAGAAAGATAAAACACAAAGTTAAAACGAGTACAAACGAATTTATGAATTTTGATAATTGTTCGACTACAATTCTATCCATTTTTCTATCGTAATTGAATATGATGAAGGCATTGGAAGATATTTCAATGATTTTATTCGTTTTCTGGAGACTTGGAGACTGGCTGTGAATCAAATTATCTGAAATAACAATTCGTTCAGGCCACTCTCAAATTACCCACACTGTAGGATAATGGACTGACACCTATCAGATAACAACTACTCCCCTGGCTAATACCACGAAGGGCTTTGAATTATATCCGACTAGTATCAGTGCGGGATTCTTCACTGAAGTTATTTCTGCATATGCTGTTGGCGATACAACTGCTGCAATAGATTTTCAGTTATTGGAACATACTTGCAGACCGGTTTCGGACTGTTGTTTGTTGTTCGCTTCAGACTAATTCGAGTAATGATACTCTGAGGAATTTCGAATTTCAATTATCGGAAATCATCGACTTTATGACTATTACCGGAGTTTAATCCCAACACCAAACCATTAGGAAGAATCAATTAAACTGTACATCGACAAGTACATCGACTTTATGTTGATGATAGACACTACCTTGCACTGACGAGTGGCCAAACTTTTAGACTAGAACAGCGGTTCCCAACCTGGGGTACGCGTACCCCTTGGGGGTACGCAACGACCTGGTTGGGGGTACGCCGAAAATATTTGGTATTGGCGGACTTTATGTGTTTTTTTGTGTTTGTCGTACGTTACGTACGTGGTGGTTGAAAAGTACAGTACAGTACAGTACTGAAGATTTTGCCACGCTTCATGATTTCTTGAGTGACAATAATCTGTCCATATCTGACAAAGTGAAACATCAAATAATGACTCATTTGACAAACCTGAAGGACTCTTTTAGAAAATATTTTCCTAAGCGAGGTGACGGAGAGAACTGGATTGCAGATCCTTTCAATGAAGAAAACGTCAAGACTGCCACATTGACCGTTCATGAGATGGAAAAGCTCCTAGAACTTTCAAGTGACTCCTCCTTGAAGTCCGAGTTCAAGAAAAAACCCCTTGGACAATTCTGGGTTTACATTAGGGATGAATATGGACCCTTAACCACAAAAGCTCTTCTGGTTTTACTTCCTTTTACAAACACAGAACTAGTTGAGAGATCGTTTTCTTCCTATGCTTTTATTAAGAATAAGTATAGGAGTAAGCTAAATGCAAGTCCTGATTTCAGAGTGTATTCATCAACCTTTGATATTGATTTCAAAATATTATGTGCAACAAAACAGGCCCAAGGGTCACACTAAAACAGTTTTGACTTGTTTCAAAAATAATTTTGATGTCGTACGTTACGTACGTGGTGGTTGAAAAGTACAGTACAGTACTGGCGTACTGCTAATTCTGGTATGTTTTCGTGATAAGAAACATTGTATTTACTTTGTTATTATTTTTTTACAGTTGGTATTTAGAATTTACTAAGTTTACTAGAAACATATATAGGCCGAATTTTGGAACAATAACTTTATTGTCAAATAAAAGATAAAAAAAAAACTCTTGCGTAAATATTTACTTTCCATGATTATTGTTCTTGCAATTTTTTTTTCTTGGGGGTACAATTTCAAATAAATTTATCTCAAGGGGTACGGCAGTGAAAAAAGGTTGAGAACCGCTGGACTAGAAGAATTTTTTCAATTCGCAGGATACTGCGAATTAAGTTGGTCGGGAATTTATATAATTTGTACTGAATAGCAAACTAAGTATGAGTTTTGATAAACTCTGAATATTTTCATGGATTTTTTTACGGATGGAACCGTTACGAAAACATCAGCTTTAATATCTTTCAATCATAAACATATTTACTCATCATGGAGTTTCTTTTACTTCCCTGTGATGGAATAACAGATACTGTATTATGTATTTTAGAGAGATTCTTAATTATCATCTATATTTATAAATGCGAAAGTCCCTCAGTCATTAAATTTTTTTTTCGCACTGGTAAGTCCTAGCAAAGCTAAAATTAAGTGAATAGGTGCTTCTCAGGTCCTTGATACACACTAAGGAAGGATTTTCAAATATTCCAACTAGGGCGCCCCCCGTGGGGGTAAAGGGGGGCGTTAACATATGAAAATTACCTTTTCATCGCTGTTTCTCCGTACTGCTATATTTTCGGAGGCTGTAATTTTGTAGGTAGGTTCGTTTTTGTTGTCAATGTCCAATAAGAACGGATTTTTCAATATTCCACCTGGAGCGCCAGCCGTGGGGGGAAAAAGGAGCGTCCATAAAATAAAATGGTTTTTTCATCTTTATCCTTTATCTTATTAGTCCATGGTGTGATCAATATCACCCCTCACGGCATGTAATTTAAATTAATATTATCGAAGATATTACAGATTTTAAATGCAGGGCCGTGGCGGTTGCTTCGGTACCGGGCTGATTATGTCGTTCTTTCAAGAATAAACTCTAAAGATAACATGTTTGTATTGTCTACTAACAAAAAACTGTAAAAGTTGTATATAAAAACATTCTGTAGTATATTTAGTATCAGCATTGTACCCGTGCGGAGCCGGGGCGGCTCGCTAGTAAATACTATATTATTGGAATCTATCTTCGGTTTTATTCCATCGAAGCTGGGCGTAGCCTCATTCCTAAGGGTTGGATTATAAGAACTGATTTGTGTGTAATTCAGGACAGGTACAATATTTTATTCATGTTAATTTCCTCTTCCTTTCGATTGAACTTGACTCTGTGTTTATAAATTTGTTATCTGTCCTTTTTCCAACGAGTGTGAGTGTTTTCTTTGAGTCGATGCCGACAATCTTTGAATCGTCCAGAGTGTTTTTCTCATGATATTTTTTATTTATAGCAATGCATGTCCAACCTTCACATCATTAATATCTACTTTTTGTTTAAGATTTCGAATTTTCGTTTCTTCATTGAAATG
Source organism: Leptinotarsa decemlineata (assembly GCF_000500325.1). Lineage (NCBI taxonomy): Eukaryota > Metazoa > Arthropoda > Insecta > Coleoptera > Chrysomelidae > Leptinotarsa > Leptinotarsa decemlineata. Next base: position 4,331 of record NW_019294826.1, on the reverse strand, counting down.
ATTTGAACACTTCCAATATGTGTTCATTTGAATTATTCGTATCTCGAAATCAAAACATTCTGTACTTGCGGAATTTATTCAGAATGATTTTATGATTGAGATCTTTTCCCAGGAAACAAATTTCATTTTGTGTAAGGTCAGTAAAAAACTAAAAAAGCGTTGTGAAGGACCTTTCTTGTTTGCATGAGAGCAATACATACTAATAACTCTAGTCAACAACATTCTAACTGTTTTTGTCACATGAAAACTTATATCAAACTTTGAATCTACTAGGGTCACTAACCAATATTGTATCAATGAAAAAAATTGACACAACAGGTTTTTGTCTTGACATCAAAGCATTTATTTTGGTGAAAATTACAAAAATCAATTATACTCAAAGAAATTATTACTTACTGCACAATGAATATTTATGATTTTCGTGAATATTTGTCTTCTGGAAGGTCCCTCCTGAGTTTTCAATAATAATCTACTAGCATTCCTGGGCTCCATTTCCATTGATAACGCTCCTCTATTAATATTGAGTAAATGTCCTGATGGAATCTCTTCCCTTGCTCGTCACTCACAGCACCCAAATCTAGATGAGAGTCAAACACACGTATTTTTTAGGACACATTACACCTCAAAGCTTTATCTGACATTATTAGTTCCTCTATTGACTTTTTTTTTGTTTTCCGTTTTATGAGTTCCTAGGAAATTTTGGACAGCACTCACAAAACATTTCCAGGCGATTTTTTCCTGGTTATTTAGTTCTCCCTCGGAACTCTTATCATTCATAATTTGTCGTATTTTTTAGCCTACAAATATTCTCCCCTCAATTTTCGCGTCGCTGAGTTTGGGGAATTTCTCTTTCAGATATAAAAATCCACTGACATCTTTGCGCATAGCTTTTACAAATTTTTTCATCAGACCGAATGCAACGGGGGTAAAAGTATGTCATCATGGTTCACTAAAGGCCTATTTTTAACATTTTTACGGCATGGAGTAAGGACCGGTTCCATAATCGATGTTAAAGTCTCCTTTGAGAGCTAAAGTTGTCTTTATGCNGCCAGACTGGAATCCCGACTTTCTGTTCGATTTGGAGGCTTCAGCACAAGCAGTTCGGCAGTACGTAGGATGGGTCTGTTGGCCGAAGGCAAGTTTGGATACTGGATAGTATGTTTGGACTTCGTTGTAATGTCTTCTATTTTTGTTTGACTCAAATAAAAGCCCAACCTAATAGGAATCTCACACACGTTACACAACATTTATCTGTTACCCAGAATTTATTTTGAGGCTGCTCAGTAAATCCAAAATATTCTTAAAAGTATTGCTCATTTAATGGGGTGAAATTTCGACGCTGGGATGTAATAGCTTATTCTTCACACACATAACAAAACTATCAGGGTTAGTAGAACACTTTCGTTGCATATTTGCCATATACCTAACGAAAATAAAATGTATGTTAGCTGATGCAATAGTTATACAGTTGCCTATCTAAAAGATAGACTAGAAAACACAGAAAGGTCGGGGATTTACGATGTATTTGCTGTTGCAAGATTGCAAAAATATCAGTTTGATGTTAGGGCAATTGATCTCGAAAAAAGTTATTCAACTTTCACACCAAAGGTTCCAATCTCATCGTTATTCATCGTTATACTGTCTAAATGACGTATATTACGTCAGAAATGAATATATAGCTGACACCAAAAAACTGGATGTTATTTAAACAAAATTATTATATATGTTGTATCGTAGCATTTATAAGGGGGGTAGGCCAACATAAACAAAACACATCACAAAGTTCATGTGACAAAAACACTGACCTGTGTAATCTACGCATTTTTCCAAACAGTTTTCACGAAAAACCTCCTAATAATTATTTTCATGAATTCTAAAACTTCTAGTTATTTCTGTATATTTCTGCGAATGGAATATTTCCCGGGTGAAAGTATCAAAGAATATTTACGAATAATAATGATGTTAATTACTTGTTAGCCTGACACGAAACATCGACTTGTAGTTATTGAAACAATTTCATGATTGGAAACTAATTAAAATGAACATAGCATCTGATGGAAAAGTCACGTGTTACATTAGAGTTAAAGGCGTCTGCTACGTCAATGGAAATAGTTGTTAAGATTGTATTTGTTTTGAAGTGGCATTTGTTTTTCGTTCGAATAGTCAATGGTTAATGATGTTTTGACAAATATTGTTTATGTGTACCGTAGTATTAGAATCATGTTACACCTGTAAAGTCCTAAGACAACTTATATGTTTGATAAATGCCAATACTGATAATAATTCATAAAACCAGGACCGGCCTCTGAAGAGCAATAGACCGCAAAACCATGTTAAATTTCAGGTGGTTATTTGATATCTCTTTAAAAAAATGTATGACTTTTATACTAATGAAGTGGAAAGTGAAGTTCAGCCTAACGGCTTTTATAAATTCAGGTAATCATAATAATAAATCTTCGAATTTCTTTTTGACAAAGTTATAAAAATTGTATAGGAATCGTCCAAAAAAAGATCTGAGACTAGAAATTCCTGAAAAAAGAATATGAACACTACCTACTTATACACATAAATTATTCAATACGATAATAACAGTTATCAACAAGTAAATCCTGCAGTTTTTTTTTGAAATGCATGGTTTTGAATTTTTTTGTAATATCTACCAGAAAATTATAGGCATGTGGAGCCATCTGATCGGGTGATTCAAAGGCCAATTTGGATTTTTCTAAGGATACAAAAACATTTTTTTTGTCTTATATCAATATTATCCTTACATTTATTTGGTACAAACAACGTATTTCTATTCTCAAGTCAAAAAATTAAAAGTCGCAGAACAGTTATAATTCTAAAATTTTCAAAAGCATTTCTGCATGAATGACGGTAATTTATGCCACTAATGATTCGTATGAGTGCTATAAATACATCAGAGCAGCGAAAGGAAAGACCCCAGAAGCACATTCCATATCTCATATTTCCATATTGGAATTAATCGACTTGTGTTACGTTGGCAAAAGTGCATTGATTTGAATAGGGCTTACTTCAATTAAAAATCTTGTTTAAAATCTGTTTTTCCGTTAATCAGCTGCCGTCCCCATAGGAACAACTCTCAGAAGTTGAGAAACTTGTGCGAGCTAAGGACTAACGAGGTCTTACCTTTTAACGTGTGATTCCTAACACGAAAAAAAATTACAGTTCAAAGTAGACTCATAAAAATGATTAAAACAGATTCCATTTTTGAGAGTACCGTTATTGAATGACACCAAGAACGTGTCTTTCGTGAACCTTTGCCAGAGAGCCCTGTTCTGAACAGTAAGTAACGGTGTTACAATCAATACTCTCTAATATTAGCAATTTCATCACTATATTATTTCTGAAGCTATGGGATACATTGATCCATAAAATATATAGATCACTTCATATAATCTGCTTTACTGGATCAGGACGGATACGAAAATGGTATGTTTTCTTTTCCGTTCCATCACAAAAAATTTATGATATGTCATTGTCCCTTAGACTTATGTATCTTTCAAAATATACGTGAATATGGAGCTTTCAATGTAATCTCTTAACTGTGCTTCAATTACACTTGGTAGCTATCGCACTTCTTTCACTAATTCATTGACGCTTTTTTTACTATCGAACTATTCCTAAGTAACGCAACGCATGCTACGTGTTATATTTGTGCCATTGGCGGTTCTTTCTCTCGATCTTCTTGTTAATTTTGCCATTGGCCTAACACTATCATGTCGCAACTTGAAACTATATTAGATAAATTGAATGTATAATTCAAGAGCATCACTAAGTTCATCATTGAATAAGTCCAGTTCTTTTACTGAAAATTCCCCTGCATTCGCGATTTTTTTGATACGAACCGTTAGTATTCTGGAAATATATCAATGTTGTGCTTCAATGCAATCATACAGTTACGTTCTCCCCGTGGGTTTGACAACTGAAATTTTTGACTAATGCTCGTGTCGAAGCCGATAGGAAAGTCGCTAGAAGTCTCTCGAAGCGACGAGATATCTAGAACAATCGGGAAGCACAAGTAGAGTTGAGCGCGATCTTGGCCAAGTCACAATCGATTTATGACGACCAGCGGCGGCCCGCGTTACTTTTTTCAAGGAATGATTCACCTACCTTGTAAGGTAAGCGGCAATAGTGTCGGTATAAGTTTGAAATGTTTATTAAAGTTTCAGGGCATACTAAGATATTTTTTCTTAGTCGAAAATCGGGATTTTTTATTAGCGATTTTTTTATTGAAAAAATTACTACGCCACTGGATTCAGAGTGCCTCTAAACAGATGTGACCAAAATTTTATGAAAAAATATTCATT
>NW_019294825.1:0-21627 GCF_000500325.1 Leptinotarsa decemlineata | reverse complement strand
TGATAGTTTCGAACTGGTTATTATTGAAGATACGTAAAGTCCTGAGGTGAATGGTACAAATATGTTAAACAACTGGTTTGCTGACGTCGTACTGGAATATTTAGTCTACAGATCACAAATGCGGGAAAACTACGGTAAGTTAAAAAATAGTGAGGACAAACAACTCATTTCTACCGATCTGCATTGCATTACAGCACCTTCGTCCCATAAGGATATTTTCAAACCAATACAATAATCAGTTTGGGAATGTCTTCATAGGACGACACTGCAGTAACGTTAGTTACAAATACAAGTGGTAAAAAGACATAGAAAGTTTAATTTTTCATTTTTCAAGAACTTCTAAATGAAGTAACTAATGGCTACACCCATCAATTTATTGAAAAGGGCCCATATTTTTTCAAGCGCCGTACTCGATTGATATCATCATTAGAATAACTATTCCTGAATATACTAGATGAACGCAAAATTGATAAAGAATATAATAACATAGGCTCACACTGCCGAAGTCACGATCATCGAGAACAAAATCTGAGTTAGTAGGTCATGGTCGAATGGAAATTGTAGTACCACAGTTTTCGTCTGCTACTGCGATAGACATCTTCAGTGGTGAATGGGATGACCGTGAGGGCGAAATTAGTACCATGAAGTTATATACACGACTGACGGATTTCGATTGTTCACTGATTTGAATTTCAACTACTAACTCTGCTGAGGTATCGTAATTCTGCTGATTCCAAATTTATGATGTACCAGACCCAACTAAATTTGGTTTAATTCCAGAAATAACTTCATAATCACCGAAAACATTAACTGGTTTGGGCACATATGATTCATAAGTAAAATCATTATTGAACATAACGTTACAAGGTTTCACAGTTTCATGTGTTATTGGATCATACAATGTATTTTCGTTTCATCGTGAATTTATTTCACTGCCTGGAAATATTTTGAATTTGAACATTTTCATGTGGGTGAAGTAGTCAAATACTTCGAAACTGTTCTTGCTTATCCATCAGTTTTAAAAGGACAGTCAAAAAGTCCATAGACGAAAGTGGTGTTTGATTATACAGACAACGTGCTACTGATAATGGAAGTGACAGGAAACTCTGATTCAAATGGCGAATTTTCACCAAACGGACAAAACCTCAACTAAAAAGCAACTCACTTCATTATTTCGGACTTCCATTGTCTAATATGACATAAAAAGATTTGAAATACCTGGAAGAATCAATAAAATGGAAAATTAAAAAAAGATCAGCTGAAAATAATAATTATATCAGGCAAAAAAATACAATGAAATAAAATACAAGCAACAATTGGAAATTGACCAATTAACAAGAAATGAGAATGAAAATTTGAAAGATTTCATGCCAAGTTACTTCAATTACCGATAAAAGTGATCATTCTATTATTAGGATGATGTATATGAAACTGATATTTTCAACTGAAGGACGAATTCTTCACGCAAGATAAGGGAATGCCAATGGGATCGCCACTTCCATCAGTTGCAGCCAACATATATTTGGAGTGGTTTGAAACTTTGGCCATTGAAAGAGCCCAGAAGAAGCCCCAAGTCTAGTTAAGATACGTGTACACCATAACATGGAACCATGGGAATACAGAACTAGACATCTTCCTGAAGCACATCAACAACGAAAATCCAAAACGAATTGCCATTCTTAGAAGTATTGGCGAAAAAAACCGACACTGACTGAGAGACATCTGTGTAATGTAAACCCACTCACACGGGACAGTATCTGAACCAGGAATCCAACCACAATCAATCAACTTAAAGAGAAATCATCAAGACCTTAGTAGACCATGCATTCGGGCTCTATAAAATAAAAAAAGGTTTCGAGAAGGAACTAGGCATCATAAAAAATGTATTTCATCAGTTCGGACTTCCATTGTCTGATATAATATACATTGATTTGATAACCCTGAAAAAATAAAAAAAGAATAACCGAAAATAACAATTTTATTGAACAAAAAACTGAAATTACAAAGAAAAAACATACAACAACAACCAAACAAATAAAAATTGAAATAATAATAAAAGCTGAAAAAAGTGAAAAATCAAAAATATTATTAACAAAAAATGAAAAAATTGAAATTTAAAGATTTCAAACCAAGTTATGTCACAACGTTTCGATTGTTGGTATCCACAATTGTCTTCGGGTAATAACTGGACTTATTCCTCCGAGATCTGAATAAGAGATCTGAACAAAGAGTGTATCAATGGATAGAAAACCACCCAGAAGAATGCATACATGAAGAAGTAAAAGGTAGCGATGATAGAAATGAAATTAAATTACCTTGTGAAACCATTTCGAATGCCATCAAGACAGTTTCAAATCCGAATGATCAAAACAAGTTCTCAATTCGAAATTGTTTTGAAAAAGATTTTCCTTGCTATGATGGTAATCCACAGAAATGGTCTTTATTTCACAAACACTTCAAAAATATTTGCAGTTTATGTGATTTCAGTAATGTAGAAATTATGCTCAAAATTCAGAAATGTTTGAAAGAGGAAGCCAAATCTGCAGTAGCTGGAGTGATGCTCACAGCAGATAATGTGAATTTGGTTATGCAAACCCTTGAATTACGATTTGGGCGACCTGAATTTATTATCGATGGTCTAATATCCAAAGTAAGAGTTCTTCCCTATCTGAAAGATTCAAACTTTGAGAAACTCAAACAATTCTCCAGTGAAATGGGGTGAGAAAATGATTGAAGGAAATGGAAATTTGAATTTGGAAGATTTTGCCAAATGGGTGGGAGAAGTTGAAAGAGCTGCCTGCTATGATAGTACTCCTTCAGTTTCTGAAATATTTGACCAAAAATATTTTCCGAAAAAGCCTGAAAAAGTACTTTTTTCCAAAGAGAGCTTTCAAGAGAAGAAATGTTTTTATTGCAAACAAAAAGCTCATGTCAATGATATTTGTCCTGTTATGGGAAATGATGACTTCGATAAACGGTGAAAAATCGTTACGGAAAACAAGCTGTGCTTTTCGTGTTTGAAGAAAAATCAACATAAGTTCAAATGCTGGACAAGGAAACCTTGTGAAGTCAATGGCTGTAAACTATCCCACCATCGACTACTACACAGAAATATTTCGCAAACGTTTCATTGCCCTAGTGAACGAGACGAAGCACATCCAGAAACAGTCTTTACACCGAGATCTAGCGAAAAAAAAAAATACAGTTGAGAGTACCCACTGTGTTGATACATGGTGAAGAAGGATCAATTCAGGTATTGGCATTATGTGATGAGGCATCAACAGTAACTTTACTTGATGAAAATATCGCTGAACAACCGGCTTCACAGAACCCTTGTGAGTCCCTTACAATGTGAGTCCCTCACAATGGACTAATGATGAGACGTCATGGCAAAACGAATCGATGAAAATTGACTTGAAAATATCAAAGAGCGATGACCAGCAAAATGTTTTCATAATGAAAGAAGTTAGAACAGTAAACAATCTGTCGCTGCCTTCACAAAACGTCAAGATGACAGAATTGTCAAAATTTCCGCATTTGAAAAATCTACCAATAAAAGATATTTGCAATGAAAAACCTCTTCTCCTGATTGGACACGACAACATCAATCTTATCGTTGCTTGGCAGATATGGTGTGGTCCAGAAAATTCTCCTTCAGCAAGTAAATGCAAATTAGGATGGGCGCGAATCAGATCAAAATGAAAATTTGCAAGAAATGGTAAGAAAGTCATTTTCTACTGAAAGTTTCGGAGTACCGCTCATGCCAGATAGACTGAGTCGAGAAAATGTAAGAGCACTCAAGATCATGCAGCAAACCATCAAACGATGCGGACGTAGGTACGAAAGTGGTATGTTGCGGCGAACTGACAATGTCATTATACCTGAAACTAAAATACAAGCATTACAGAGATTGAAATGTATCGAAAGGAAATGTCGAAATATTCCGAAATTTGGCGAACAATACTGTGAGAAACTACGATTATATGAAGAAATAGGATATATTTGAAAACTCACCAGAGAAGAAGCAAAAGTCGAAACTCCACGAACATGTTTTATTCCACATTTCGCCATCGAGTACACTAATAAGAACAAAATTCGTCTTGTATTTGATGCAGCCTCAAAGTCACATGGCGTAATCTTGAATGATCATCTTCTCGCCGGTCTTGATTTGCTACAGGTGTCAGGGAACCTGACACCACGCTGATAACTTTTCGTGAATGATTACGTGGATTCTTACGAATTCTGAAGAAGAAGATGTTCAAACTGTCCAAGCCATTTGTAAGGTGATGAAATCTGGAGGATTCGATGTGGTGAATTGGATGACTAACTCAAGAGCCCTGAAAGAATTTACATCAGAGTTTTCATCTGGAATCAAGCAGATATATGATCATTTCTCGCTCCATAGAATTCTTGGTTCATGGTGGGACAAAAATAAAGACCAATTCTGCTTCGAAGTGAATTCAAAAAACAAAAATTCTGAAAGAAACACGACAAAAAGAATTGTTCTCCGCACAATAATGATTATATATGATCCACTCGTCGTGATTTCAAGTTTCACGATTGCGCCAAAAATTCTAATGAGAGATTGCATGAGAACCATATAACAATCTGGAAAAAGTGGTTGAATGAACTGCCCAAAATTAAAGATATCACAATCCCACCATGTCATAGTTTACTAATTCCAAACGCCTCAAAATAGAACTCCACACTTTCTGCGACAGCAGTGAGAAAGCGTTTGCAGCAGTTTCTTTTTTTCGGGTAACTGGAGGATCTGGAGAGGTAGATGTGTCACTGGTGTCATCAAAAACACGTGTGGCACCTCTAAAACCCTTGTCAGTTCCAATATTAGAAATGCAATCGGCTGTTATGGCAAGCAGATTGGCACATTCAATACGATCAGAATTGGACATACCTATAACTCAATTGTATTTTTGGTCAGACTCCAGATGTGCTATTTCTTGGATCAGGAGTGACGACAGAAAATTCAAACAATTTGTTTCACATAGAATAAGAGAAATTCAAGAAAGGACTAATGTGGGAGACTGAAGGTGTTTCCTACCGACCTCAACACGGCTGATGAAGGGAAAAGAAGAAGCATTTCGATACCACGAAAGTAATAGCAGATGTTTGGATTTTTGGACCAAAATTCTTGCGACTACCCAAAGAAGACTGACCCAAAGAAGATTTTAATAATGAATCACACAGCTTAAACACAACGGAAATGAAGACAGAATTCGCCAATATCTGTTTGACGATTTCTGAAATGAAGTACTCTCTTCTTGACATAAAGCGTTTTTCAAAATGGCTGAGACTGGTGAGGTGTACAGCACAAGGTAAACAGAAGAAAACTAATTAATAACACTCTACCAAGATATGCATGGAAGTTGGGGCGCGTAACTGCAACTTACCCAGGACCTGATTGCAGAGTACGTATCGTAGATGTGAAAACTTCGAATGCCGAATACAGGCGACCAGTGATAAAAATGTGTTTATTGGGTCTAGAAGAAAAATAGTTCCTATAGCAGTGGGGAGGATGTTGAAACTTGTTATTTAGATTTTTCAATTATTCAATTTGTTGCTTGTTTTTATATTTTTTTGCTCACCATATTGTTGTTGATAAAATAGAGAGACTATTTTGAAAAAATCATTGAAATTTTGTTAGACTGAAATACAATTTTATTGACAATTCCTGAAAGGAAAAATAACTAGAGTCTCAACACCCTCTTTCCCAAACTTTTCTTTAAACCACCAAAAACTTATGTGTCATATAGGCCTTTAGTCAGGATATCACATTCGCCATTTCTTCAGTAGATAACTCCATAGTTTTTGTAATAAATATAGTTTAAAAAAACTAAAAAACACGCTTTTGAAGAATATCGAACTATTGAAAATATTTTTTTAAATAGGCTTGAAACAATGGCGAACGAAAAATACTAGTAATATTTTTATAATAGCTTCTTCAATCGTTTTCATAATGGAGTATTTTGAATCCATAGAAATAAATATCATTGTGTAGAGCAGACCATATATCTCTTACTTTTTTTCTATGTTGACGTCGTATGAGCTTGTAACTGACAATAATGACCTTTGATAAAATCCACCTACGAGAAGTACGTCCACAACAATCAATATTAATTTCGAAATAAGTAAGTGATTACATTCCTAACTGAAGACAACAAAGAGCAGAAAGGTGACCTCAACATTCAAACTGATTAACTACGTAAACAAATCCAACACAATTGCAACCTTTCTTCATCACGCGTGTGGCATCGCTTCATGAGGCCGCTTGAATTAATTTTGTCGCCTAAAAGTCATAATGTTAGCCTAACTCCTGAGATATTATTTCAAATTCTACGGTGTAGAGAGCAACTATAATTTGCATGATATGTTTGAGGTAAATTTTGAGTATTAGTGTCAATTTGTATCGATACTGTATTCAAAAAATAACTTTTCAATAACTACAATATAAGTGTACATTTTGTAAAATATTGAAGTGGATATAGCAAGCTATCCTTCACAGAAAGACATATTATTATGCTTTCGCGTTGACTTTCCCATATACCTATGATGTAAGGATAATATGTAGTGAATTGTTCATTTATATCGCGACAGGATTAGTGACCATAGAAAGAAGTAATTCAATATTAGAATAATTCACCCTTGCATGTGACTTTTCTTCAAGCATGTACGCTTCATCAACTCTCCTGAGAAACACTTCATAAATCAGTGAACTTGCCCCCCTGTAACTCATAAATGGACATGTAATCGAAAATTTCAAAAAGCACGTCAATTTTTATTTCTAGGGAGATCAATTCTGATATGGAAATCATACCCAAAACTTCACCCCCTGCGGTCAGCAACTACCCCCTCTTATTTTTTTCAACACGATGAGGGGTCGAGTGATACATCATTTGAAAGGTCTTTTATCTCTCTATCATTACTGTATTTTTTTTTCGAAATTGGTTTATTCTTTACTGAGAAATCAAATGTTGAACGTTTTATTCAAGAAAATAACAGATTGAGGCAATCAACGACAGTAAAATCAATGGCAACACAATCAATGACCTCCATCTAGTTCCATACAATATTACAGTATTACAAAAACTTTCTTTCCCAAAAATTAATCACTCCTAAAAATATAACCCCTTCAATTCAAATTACAGTATACTTTCGAAAGCGTTCCTTATGAGTCCGAAATCGGCATTCCCGAACAATTCTCTGTCGCAGTTCTTCTAGATTAGTAGAATTCATTTGATTGGTAATGAACATTTTGAAATGTTCGACACTATTAGTTTTTTCTGGTTTGCTGCACTGGTAGTTTTTGTTGAATCTGGTGGCCTAGAACAAAAAATAGATAGTTGGCCACTGTCACTTCTTCACGATTTATTATTCAGTCATCCTTGTTCACTGTGTTCCAACATGGTTTATTCTACTGAAGAAGGAATATAAATTGTTGGAACCTACTATCGAAATAATGGATGTACTAAAGCTGCTGCAAAAATTTATAATACGAATCATCCAGACCACAATGTGAGCCATCAATACGTTAAACAGTTAGTTGGTAAGTTTCGAACTTCAGGTTCTGTGCACAACAGAAAACATGAAGTATCCCATCCTGTCAGAAATGACAGTGTTGAAGTTGCAGTTTCTGGACATGTACAAATGACGACTCAAGACAAGTAGGTAGATCGTCTGGTATATCAGTTGATGGTGGTTTTAGGATTTTTGAAAGCATACAAATTCCACCCTTTCAAAATAGGGCTAGTTCAGGAATTGAACGAAGATGATCCTCATCATAGACTTCAGTTTTGTGAGGTGTTCACCGGGAAATTGACCAATAACCCAAACCTAATATACAATACATGTTTTTCAGACCAAAGTTCTTTCATGTTGAATGGTGAAGTGAATAGACATAATTGTCGTTACTGGAGCCATGTGGATCCTCATTTGGTGATGGGAACACATTCACAAACTTCCCAAAAATTGAATGTATGAGCCGGCATTCTTGGTAATCATATCGTTGGACTATTCTTCATTGAAGGTAATCTCAATGGAGACACATACTTGAATTTTCTACAAGACTGTGTAGATCCTATGATTACATACATTTTCGAAAATGACGATGAATTGGTAGAAAATTAAATAACATTCCAGCAGAATGTTGTACCACATTTTGAGGTTCGGGTAAAACAGATTTTGGACGAACGTTTCCCAATGCGTTGGATCGGCAGAAGGATCCAGTGAAGTGGCCAGCGTTATCTCAGACCGATGGAATTCTTTCTGTGGGGACAGCTGAAGTCGAAAGTGTTTGTTTTGGAGAAGCCGATTGCTGACTCCGGACATCTTGAATAATGTACGAAACGCTTTCGATAGTAGACTGCATTATTGTATGGAACTAGATGGAGGTCATTTTGATTAATATATTCGTTGATTTTGTTTCCACTGATATTGTTTGTTGTTGATTTCCTCATTGAAATGAAAGACAGCAAATTTTCTGTTTTTTCCTGAATAAAACGTTCAACATTTGATTTCTCAATAACAAAAAAATTACAAAGGTAATAGAGGTGTATGCACAATCCAATTCTGGTGAGAATGGAACATTTTTTGAAAAGGAAAAAAAGTAAATGTGAAACACATGCAGAATTACTACCTCAATCACAGATGTTGTAATTGGCCTGTTTTGGAAAAGCGAGTGGAGATTTGATTAGTCGTTCGTGTATCCATAATGAATCTTATTTTTTTTAAAAATATTTCTCATTTCTCTTACTCACACTCCAGTTTGAATATAGATGTGATGAAGGACTTACCTTAACGCTCGAAAGGTATCGAAAACTTTTTAAGTGAACATGAATGATGTCTTTGTCTCTGCTGTCTTAGACCTCACAATCTAACAATTGGCATCTTCTGTCTGTTCAGCTCCACCACTGACAAAAAGAACCCCTACACCTTTGAACCCCCCCACGTACCACCGGCGGATAACGTCGGCCATACGGAGAGACGAATCAGTGGGGTAAAAGACCCATTTCCTTCATTTTCCATAACTATTCAATATGCATACAATCAATTGCAGCACATAATATTATTTCTATCTCCATTCATATCCCTCAGCATCATTTTACCATTCGTTCTTTTGGTCCTTTGTTTTCACATTCGCCATCTAATCCTGTCCGCCTATATGCATCTATCAATCACGTGCCCTGCCGTTTCAGGCTCCCCATGGTCACAGGGACCTCACAGGGAACCTCCGGACCCAGGTTGAATTTCGCCATGTATCCCGGAAAGTTTCCATGCCCCGTGAGCAGCTGAACAGTTTTTCGCGACAGATCCAATGATTTATATCCGACTGTTCTACAAAATCTGTAAAACAGTCGCCCAGTCGTACCTCTCTCCCATTCCCTTTGCCATTCTCTCCTGATACTCTATCTGATCCTTTTCCTCTCTTCGATATCATTGTGTCCGTTTGGAAATGGTCAATGGTACCATGCAAAAATTGTTACTTGGTATCCCACAAGGAAGCAGCAATTATAAGCTGTGAGATATGAAAATCTTCACTTGTAGTTTTTATTTTTCATTTCCATTTTTCTCTATTTTATCATCGAATTTGTTGTTACTTGAAGATCTACTAGTGTTAGCGATTCACTCAATGTAAAAATAGGTCGTAGTGACTGAACCGTTTTTAATTTTTTTATTTACTTAATGAATATTTATGTATTAATATTTTTTAGGGGTTCGAGAGATAGAGTTAACAAGTAACATATTCTTGATACATTTTCACAGAAAAATTAAATTATATGAGAGGAGAAAAATCACAAATTCCCATTACTCCAGCAACTGGTTACATCCGAAAAAGAATGGATATATTGCTGAGACACAATCTGGCTAAATTTGGAAAAAGGAACATTGGAGAGTAATTCAAATGAACTCTTTTTGATTGATTAGTGTATTTCATATATGTTAAATTCACTGATTCATCGACGATATCTAATTGTTGAATATTCGTGTTATTTTTTTTTATTCGAGTCTGAAACCGACAATGTGAAAATTCGTACTGGAGGTGGAAAAAAAGACAGAAGCGAAAAAGAACATGAGAAAAGTCATGGAGTAAAATGTGTCTAAAAGTTTTACAGCTGAGTAGGAAATCAGAAAAAAGACATGGATAATACCAAATACCCCACAGACCGAAGCTGAAAAGGAAAAGCTTGGAAAACAGGTCGACTTCTGAGATTTAGTGAAATACAGAATAATATCTGAATATAATATCATTATAATAATATCAAGCATTCTGTGTACACAGAAGTCATAGAAAAATTTCAAGAGTCAATAAACTATCCATGGTGCCCATACGTTTCTTCTGGAATTATTGATGATTTTTCATAGATGATGTCCGCCTCTTTATTTCCATTCAAACCCCCCATCAATATCATCTTCTATATCCTACAAAGCCCCACAACCTCTAACGTTATATCATCGTTCTCTCTAGACTAATTGCATAATGCTACGCAGGCAGATATAAGGGAAACTCGCAGATAGGTCATGACTGGAAACTTCCTTTCCGGGATATCGATTACATTTTCGATGATTTTCTTTGTTTGTTTGTGCGCTCTCAGAGAATTATGTTCGGCAGGATTATAGACATCTTGACTATCGATTTTCTGCTATTCTCTGAGTGTATGATCACCAGTCCCTAGAAATACACACGCTGGGCTCTAGTTGTAGACAACCCTTTGGTATTATTGACTGAGTCTGAGACTTTTGCATCATGGACATTATCTGGCCAATCAGCAAGAACACTATAGAATCGGATGGTTGCGATGACCATCGACATAAGCCGCATATTTTTTCATAAATTTGATCAGCAATGTCACCTCAATACCTTTAATGAGTGACTCCGAAGAAGATTCAGTTCAAAATCAAGCTTCAACATGTACCATCGAATGCGAACTATCAATTTTTACTAAAAACGAGCAATAAGCATGAGACCGTTCTATATGGATACTTCATTAAATGCTTCTCCCGTTCAGCGCCCAAAAATATTCCATAAGTTTTTATAATGTTTTTTGGGTTTATAAACTTCCATGATCTGCAAAAATGAAAGCTGAATCAATAGAGAATCTGCTGAAGTGAAAAAAGAAAGAATCATCACAATTTGAGGCAAGATTTTTATAGAGAATACAGGTTTCGAAAACTGTAAAGGGTTGTTTTTCGAAACGTTATTCACTCAAGAAAGCTAAGTTTTGATATTCAATATTTTCAATAGATTTTTTTTAATTTGTAGGCGAAATTCATGAATACGACAAGTTCCTGAATCATGCATTTACTTTTCAGAGTGAACTTTTCAGTTTGCCCTTAACTACACTTCAGCAGATTCTCTAGTGATTCAGATTTCATTTTTTCAGAATGTCGAATATTATACACTCAAAAAAAAGTATAAGATATTGATTCCACCACAAAAAGTGTCGATCAAAGTTACTGTGTGATAATATAATTTCAAGTGTGGAAAAGAAAAATGAGTTTGTGGGACGATATCTGACAATATATTAAACACGTTCAACTCATGAAAACATACTACTGAGAGGTGACCTCACAGCGCAGATAATAATGATTCAGATAAAATAGTTGAACTATTTTCACAATTGCCATATATTTCTTTGGTGCTCTAGTTGAGAAATAACTTTGCCACCGCCCAACATATTTCTCGATAGAGGACATGATATGAGGTTCAAAATTTCTATAGCTCACAAAGACGTCATCAATAGAATCCGCATTGAAATCTAATCGTGTTTATTCATGGCTTAAATTATTCTGAATGGAAGTTTGTTACGAAGCCAAGTTTCGACATCGATCGCCCATTGTTTCGATTCCGATTTGCACAGACAATTAAATATTACTGCAGTCCAGAAACAGAGCATTCATTATCCAAGAACTATTTCGATCTAACATACTTCTGATCAGTATATTGTTCTCATCCAACTTGACTCAAAGAACAATCCTGAGTATAAGGAAGAGCCGACACCCCCTTCACGGAAACGTCTTCTATGTAATCGACAAAAAAATCGAACCCATTCATGGGCAAGTTCCGAATTTTTGTCTTCAAACTCAGATGAATGCAACAATGAATTCACAGGGAATAACGAAACGGCATTCAAACACTCTACACAGTATAGTTAGGTTAGGTCCATTTATTCAACGCATGGATTCTTCACAATACATAATTTCACAGATCCTCTGATAAACTATACATTGATGTGATGCACTGTTTGAAACCTTTTGAGTAGTAATGAATATTACTGGAGTTTTTTCCCAACACCAAATTGTTTGATATTCCTCTTGAAGATGATCACTTGGTCATCAAAACACGCGTCGAGGTGTTAAAATAACGGTTTGGTGTTGGGAAAAAAGTCCAGTAATATAAATTGATGTCCTAATTGCACAGTTATTCGATTGCATCTTGGGAAACCTGTAGGTTTCCGCCATAAGTACGATTTGGGCAGTCTGAAACGATATGGCGAATCGTTTGTCTCGGTAATACACAATCGCCTTGTGGACTGCCAGCCAGGCCCCATCGATGTAGGGAGTCGGCAGTTTTTCGAATGTTCAACTTTTGAGTTCTGAATTCATCTAGTTATGAAATTTCCAAATATTCTGTGATGACGGAAACCTTATCATTTATTTATTGAATATTTCAGATGGCTCAGAATATTTGACGACTTCACCTTTAGACAGAAATTGAACACCAAGGCGACAGACCTATTATCATTTTGGATCTATTTTTTGTAAGGATTGGTTCTACTATATTTGATTTGAAGTTGGAAGTGAATACATCTAGTTCGAAAGGAAGGTTGATAAAGCAGCGGAAGGAATATTTGCCGTGCTGTTGCTTTCTCAGTCATAAATGTGAAAAAAAAAATTTCAAGTAAAAAATCTCAAATTAAGTAGAATTAAAAATTGGAATATTACCAGCACAGTTTCGTTTCGGTCGAAAAAAGAAAGTCATCACATCCTTAAACTGATTTATCAACTTCCGATATTAGGAGTGTCATTTCACAAAAGGGTATTAAACAAAGGAAGACAAAAAAAATATCAAACTTCAATATTGAAGATATCGTAGTTATTCACTTTCTCCCTATCTCCGGATTTTTTCACATTTTTTGTAATATGTAAACTTGTATTTTGCGCATATTCGTTCTCAACAAAAATTTGAGTGTCACTTAAGAACTGAAAATGCGTAAATTTTCACTATGGGATTCTAGATTCTTCAAGAGCTTCCCTAGCTAATTTTAATAGACGAATATAGCTTTATTGAAGCATGTCTGAACTAGTCAATGGCATATTCAATCTCTATTGAAGTGAACTTGTATATTTTTTTTTCTCGAAAAAGCACACACAACGGCATATTGGGTTGAATATTTCTGAAATGTTTGATGCTATAATTTCATAAAAACTCGACAGGATTGAAGGTTCTAATGAATAGTGAACTGAAAATTAAAATCAAAACAGAGTGTCACCCGGTTTTTCAGGAGAATCTTTTTCATTATGGAAAGAAAGTTGCCGGTTAGTCAGCGTGTGTGTTTCTTTCTACTCATTCAGTCAATCATTATGAGAAAATGTGGTTGAAGCCCGATGGTCAGATCATGGATTTTCACTGCATATCATCCAACCCATACCAGGAATCATATATTGAGAAATATTACCTCGTTAATCCCTACCTGGTACAAGTTTCGATTTCTAATTGTGAGAGAGTGATAGCTGGTGTAAAAAAAAAACAGATCTCAATACATTTTTCAAACAGGATCACGAAAGGACTTGGCATTATCTAATCATTCTCTTGGAATGGCTGTACCGAAATGTATAGGAAAATGGATTGATAGAAGGCCAAAGACAAAATGGATTTTGAAATTATCTTGTCTTTGAGAAAATTTCAAATCTGTCGTTCCATTTCACAATGGAAATTACAGCAGATGAATTGAAATACAGGCTCTTCACTGAACTATATTTAGATATATCTTGTCGAATACCTTGCATCAACCTGGTAGCCTTTATCCATGCTCTTCAAGAGATATTCAGTATACATAAATGAATTGGTTTCAATCGAGGGATGTATTACAAATTTTCATTATCGATTGTGGATCCGACATCAAAGGACTATGGATTGAGACGAAATCAGCATTGTTAAAGTTAAAGAAAGGCTTTTCTTGATATATAGGGTTGATTGAAACAGGTAAATGTGATAATTTCATATCGAATTATGTTGTGTTATGTCCCTCATCCTCAGGAAAGAGTGGCGTAAGGGAGGAAGTCAGGTAATCAATTGCAAAATTAATATTTAGAATGGAATCTAAAGTATTATTGGACGAATTTACATAGGAACTGAATTGAGAAAGACCACAATAACATATTGAGTCAATGAAAAGGTTGAAATTCACATCTGTAAAGTTCAAAGGGATACAATTTTTGTTCACGTTGTCAGGATGAAATGTGATATTCGAAAGATTGAAATCCCCACAAATAACGAAGGTGTCATTGGCGTTATTATTGAAAATGTTAGCAAGCTTAGCGCAGAAAATAGTTAGTGGGTGCAGGGTGCAGGGTTTATATTCCTCCTGGTGGGACCTGGACCTGCATATCTTCAATTTAATAGTATTGGCTTCTGTAAGATTTACCGTGATTCATATGTCTTTCACATCGGTCATCCATCCATGCCTTACCACACAAGATAAGCTGCTGTTCACTCGTATCAGCACGACGCAGTATGCATCATAGTGTATTCCCTATTTCGTCAAAAAACTTCCTATGTATCACATAATACTCAAAACTGCATTTTATCATCAACTGTATCCTATTCCGTTTAGTGTTACAAAGAATGAATTCAAACGTCAATCTATTAAAAACAGCAAATTGATAAACACTCTGTCAACACGACTTTCACTTATCAAATTGGAGACAAAGGAGATAATTTCCTGATGAGGGAAATTATATTTTTCAAATTGAAAAAAGAAGCAGAAAATGTGCTACAAAAAATAAACTTTTCCAATCCGTCAAAACGCCTGAAGTGAGTGAATGATGATCGACAGCATGTTACCACTAAAATGAGTCGGAATTCCACGAGTTTTATTGACAAAAGGTCATAATTTTGGTTTCAGATTTGTGATGAATTGAAAAAATAGACACCTAATATGTTAACCTAATTTCAATTTTTCATGTTAAATAATAATTTTCCATGAACTGAATAGGTATATATTTTTGTCACCTTCAACTATGAACCTCCATTGAAAACCAATATTATGTCCTATATTTGGTACGTTCAACAAAGTATGATGGCAAAGACAAAACGAAAATGAATATCCTCCAATAATTAATTTATTCAATTGTTGTTCATCAAGAAATATCCCCAAAAATTCAATAGTAATTTCTGTTTCAGAATTTGTTTCTGTACCTTGAACCAGTTCAAAGTACATTATCAGAATTTTTATAATGTTGGCATGAATTAAGGAAACACTTCTTCTGTTTTCAATGATTGTAGTATGGTTATTTCGCGTTCATAAATATAAAGAACATTTTTCCATAAATATATCCATAATATTGTGTCATTAGAAAAATGAATGATCGTTGTTCAAGTTGAAATGATTTCTGAACATCCAAAATCAATCCTATGAATAACTAATTTCTCATAAAATAAGCAACAGAAAGTCGAATAATCGGAATCAAGTTCCTGTCCAGATGAAAGTTACTTACATTCGTTTCAGAACTTCGGTAAACCCACTGGCCATCGCTATGTAACAGAAGACACTGAACTAAACTACAAAGAAACCACACCGGTGACCATATATATACAACTTATAAGGTACTTGTGGATCTGGCCAAGCAGCATCAAGCGGATGGTATGTCGAAGGTCGATAAATTGATGCGAATTATAAATAAACAACGGATTCATCAAAGAATTTTATTTTGAAAATCAATTGACAGAGATGAAAGAAAAATAAATTGATTTCCTACTCAAAAAATGTACCAATGAATTTTTCAAGATTGCTGAGCGAAAATATTTTCAAACACTATATCGTATTCAAGTACCACTTCATTGTGAGATTTTCTTTGGACAGTTTATAAAACCGCAACACGTGTATAATATATTCTTCTAGCGTTTTCATAGTATGAGGAAGCTATTGTTTAGGGAAACAGTTGTTGCGGTTTCGAACACTGCCCAGTGAAAATCTCATAATGGAGTATTATGAATCCATAGAAACAAATATTGTTGTGAAGCAGACCATATATCTCTTACTTTTTTTCTATGTTGACGTCGTATAAGCTTGTAACTGATAATAATGACCTCTGATAAAATCCACCTACGAGAAGTACGTTCAGAACAATCAATATTAATTTCGAAATAAGTAAGTTATCACATTTCTAACTGAAGACAACAAAGAGCAGAAAGGTGACCTTTCTTCATCACGCGTGTCGCATCGCTTTATGAGGCCGCTTGAATTAATTTTGTCGCCTAACAGTCATAATGTTACCATAACTCCCAAGGTATTATTTCAAATTCTACGGTGTAGAGAGCAATTATAATTTTCATGAAATGTTTGAGGTAAATTTTGGATATTAGTATCAATTTGTATCGATACTGTTTTCAAATGAATAACTTTTCGATAACTAAAATTTAAGTGGTCCATTTTGTAAAATATTGAAATGGATATGGCAAGCTATCCTTCACAGGTAGATTATTATTATGCTTTCGCGTCGACTTTCCCATATACCTATGATGTAAGGATAATATGCAGTGAATTGTTCATATATATCGCGAAAGGATAAGTGACAATCGATAACAGTAATTGAATCTGTTTGAAAAAAAATCTGTTTAAAATCTGTTTTTCCGTTATTCAGCTGTCGCCCCCATACGAACGACAACTCTCAGAAGTTGAGAAACTTGTACGAGCTAAGGACTAACGAGGTCTTACCTTTTATCATGTGAATTTTGACACAGTTGCAGAATCATTCCAGCTTCAACCAGATGAATTCTCTCGTGAGTCGGTCGCACTATCACCGCGGCCAATTCCACAACTTTGAATAACTCATCCTTGCATGTGAGTTTTCTTGACGAATACACGCTTCATCAAGTACCCTGACAAACACCTCATAAATTAGTGAAGGAAATTGAAACATTTGAAGTTCACCCCAATTGTATATACAAGGCGTTCCAACGAAAACTTGACCTCCCCTGTAAATCAGAAACGGACGTGTAATCGAAAATTTCAAAGAGAACGTCAATTTTCATTTCTTGGGGGATTAAATCTGATATGGAAATCATACCCGAAACTTCACCCCCCTGCGATCAGCAACTACCCCCTCCTATTTTTTTCTACGGCATGAGGAGTCGAGTGATACCTCCTTTGAAAGGTCATTTGTCACTCTATCACTTCTGCAATTGGAATTGAAATTGATTTATTCGTTATTGGGAAATCAAATGTTGAACGTTTTTTAAGAAAAAACAGAAAATTAGCTGTCGCTCATTTTATTGAAGAAATCAACAAAAGTATTATCAATGGCAACACAATCAACGAATAAAGTATTCAAAATGACCTTCATCTAGTTCCATACAATAATATAGTTCACTTTCGAAAGCGTTCCTTACATTATTGAAGATGTCCTGAGATAGAGATCGGCATTCCCGAGCAATTCTCTGTCGCAGTTCTTCTAGATTTTTTGAATTTATTCAATTAGTAGTTAACGTTTTGAAATGATCGACACTGTTAGTTTTCCTGGTTTTTTGCACTGGAAGTTTTTGTTTAATCTGATGACCTAGAACAAAAAGTAGATAGTTGGTCACTGTCATTTCTTTACGAATTATTATTTAGTCATCTTTGTACACTGTGTTTCGAACTTCAGGTTCTGTTCACAACAGAAAACATGAAGTATCCCGTCCTGTCAGAAATGATGAAGTTGAAGTTGAAGTTGAAGTTTTAGAACATTGACAAATGTATAATCAACAATCTATCAGACAAGTAGGTAGATCGTCTAATGTATCAGCTACTAGTGTTTTTAGGATTTTGGGAACCTACAAATACCATCCTTCTATATTAAGGAATTAAACGAAGATGATCCTGATCGTCGACTTCAGTTTTGTGAGGGCTTCAGCGGGAAATTAACCAATAACCCAAACCTAATATACAATATATGGTTTTCAGACCAACGTTTTTTCATGTTGAAAGGTGAAGTGAATAGATATAATTGTCGTTACTGAAGCGATGTGGGTCCTCATTTGGTGATGGGAAGACATTCACAAACTCCTCAAAAATTGAATGTGTGACGTCGTGAATTGAATGTCTGAATTGACGTGCTCTTTGAAATTTTCGATGACATGTCCGTTTCTGACTTACAAGGGTGGTCAATTTTTCGTTGGAACGCCCTCTATGTGTTTTCTTCAACACAGATGTTCTAATTCGCCTGTTTTCTAACATTTCTCCTCACGAAGACGCCATC
This sequence comes from Leptinotarsa decemlineata, assembly GCF_000500325.1. Lineage (NCBI taxonomy): Eukaryota > Metazoa > Arthropoda > Insecta > Coleoptera > Chrysomelidae > Leptinotarsa > Leptinotarsa decemlineata. Next base: position 3,153 of record NW_019294825.1, on the reverse strand, counting down.
TATGGGATCGAGAAATATCCCGTTTCTCGGATACCAAAGATAAACGAGGCTCCACAAGACGGTCAGCTGCTAAGCCAAACTTTGATATCGACCGCCGCGCCGACGAAATCTATAGTAGGTCGGAACAACGCTGTCTGGTGTTGAATAATGAATGCGATGTGTTTGGGCTCTTACTTCAAACTTGTTGCCTTGCAATGGATGCTGCAGTGAAAGACAGAGGACGAATGTCTTTAGTAGTCAATCACAAAACTTGACTTAGAACACCTTGGAAAGCCTCGTTTATTTTTGTTATCAAAAGATTGAGTTCTCTGGCAATCCCACAGATGACGTCTCTATAAGGAGAAAAGTCACCGTCCCTATTCACCCAGGCTTGTTTTTAATGACAATTGTGTCCAGCAATGCATTTGTGGTTCAGCCTAGTACCAGTAACGAAAAATGTCGAAATATCGCTGCCTTATGTTGAATCATAAATGCATTGTCTTTAAGCTCTGATATTCAAGGAAAAATATAAACAGTTCTCCCAAAGCATTAATGATCGTCGCTATCTCTACGCCACTCATGGTCAATCATCCACTTTTTCTCTGCAGCTTTCAATTTGCACAAACAATTATATATTACTGCAGTCCAGAAACAGATCATTCGTTATCCAAGAACTATTTCGATCTAACATACTTCTGATCAGTATATTGTTCCCATCGAACTTGACTTAAACAACAATCCTGACTATAAGGAAGAGCAGACATCCCATCACGGAAACGTCATCTATGGAATCAACAAAAATTCGAACCCATATGGAAAGGTTCTGAAATTTTGTCTTGAAACACAGATGAATCCAACAATGAATTCACGATAATAAGGAAACATCATGCAAACACTCTCCACAGTATAGTTAGGTAAGGTTCATTCATTCAACGTATGGATTCTACACTTTACGATAAAAAGAAACTATAAACTATGAAAATATAAACAAAACTATGTGAAAACATAACACATAATTTCACAGATCCTTTGATAAACTGTACATTGATGTGATTTACTGTTTGGAACCTTTTGTGTAGTAATGAATATCACTGGAGTTTTTTCCCAACACCAAATTGATTGATATTCCTCTTGAAGATTATCACGTGGTGATCAAAACACGTGTCGAAGTGTCAACATAACGGTTTGGTATTGGGAAAAAAGTCCAGTGATATACATTGATGTCCAAATTGCACAGTCATTCGATTGCATCTTGGGAAACCTGTAGGTTTCCGCCATAAGTACGATTTGGGCAGTCTGAAACGATATGGCGGATCGTTTGTCTCGGTGATCCACAATCGCATTGTGGACTGCCAGCGAGGCTCCATCGATGTAGGTAGTCGGCAGTTCTTCGATTGTTCAACTTTTGAGTTCTGAATTCATCTAGTTATGGAATTTTCAAATATTCTGTGATGACTGAAACCATATCATTTATTCATTGAATATTTCAGATGGCTCAGAATATTTGACGACTTCACCTTTAGACAGAAATTGAACACCAAGGCGACAGACCTATTATCATTTTGGATCTATTTTTTGTAAGGATTGGTTCTACTATATTTGATTTGAAGTTGGAAGTGAATACATCTAGTTCGAAAGGAAGGTTGATAAAGCAGCGGAAGGAATATTTGCCGTGCTGTTGCTTTCTCATTCATAAATGTGAAAAAAAAACATTTCAAGTAAAAAATCTCAAATTAAGTAAAATTAAAAATAGGAATATTTTCTAGCAGAGTTTCGTTTTGGTCGAAAAAAGAAAGTCATCACATCCTTAACTTGATTTATCAACTTTCGATATTAGGAGTATCATTTTATGAAAGGGTATCAAACAAAGGAAGACAAAAAAAATATCTAACTTCAATATTACAGATAAGATGTCCAATATCGTAGTTGTTCACTTTCTCCCTATCTTCGGATTTTTTCACATTTTTTGTAATATGCAAACTTGTGTTTTGCGCATATTCGTTCTCAACAAAAATTTGAGTGTCACTTGAGAACTGAAAATGCGTAAATTTTCACTATGTAGAAATGAGATGCTTCAAGAGCTTCCCTAGCTAATTTTAATATACGAATATAGCTTTGTTGAAGCATATCTGAACTAGTCGATGGCATCTTCAATCTCTATTGAAGTGAACTTGTATATTTTTTTTTCTCGAAAAAGCACACAACGGCATATTGGGTTGAATATTTCTGGAATGTTTGATGTTATAATTTCGAAAAATCTTGACAGGATTGAAGGTTCTAATGAATAATGAACTGAAAATTCAAATCAAAACAGAGTTTTTCAAGAGGATCTTCTTCATTATGGAAAAAAGTTGCCGGTTAGTCGTCGTGTGTGTTTCTTTTTACTGATTCAGTCAATCATTATGAGGAAATGTGGCTGGAGCCCGATGGTCAGATCATGGATTTTCACTGCGTATCGTCCAACCCATACCAGGAATCACATATTGAGATATATTACCTCGTTAATCCTCACCTGGCACAAGTTTCGATTTCTATTTGTGACAGGATGATAGCTGGTGTAAAAAAAACAGATCTTAATACATTTTTCAAACAGGATCACGAAAGGACTTTGCATTATCTGATCATTGTCTTGGAATGACTGAACCAAAATTTAGAGAAAAATGGATTGGTAGAAGACTAAGACAAAATGTATTTCAAAATTATCGTTTTCAACTCCTTTGGATTCTTGTCTTTGAGAAAATTTCAAATCTGTCGTTCCATTTCACAATGGAAATTACAGCAGATGAATTGAAATACAGGCTCTTCACTGAACTATATTTTGAGAAGTTTTCATTTTTTTTAGTAGGAATTGGAATTGATTTTATTGAAGCCTCTGGAGACACCCTACATTTTGTTTTATAAGAGAGAGGACATTGTTAGATAAAGATCTTCGCGCCAATTAATTTTTATTGTTGTTTTTATTTCACTTTCATCGTTGTTTTAGTGGAAAACAAATTATTTAAGTAACAAAAAAAAGTAGGAAAGGTATATTTCTTGTACAGATGACTCAAGTCATTACTCTTAGTGAAAGAAAATTTCAATTGATTCTATAATTTCGGACACGTATTCACCAAGAAAATTGACGGTCTTTCAAAATAACTTTCCTTCTCATTCAACAGTTCATAGACAACATCT
>NW_019294824.1:0-18554 GCF_000500325.1 Leptinotarsa decemlineata | reverse complement strand
GGGCGACCCTGGGAAGCTGGCGCCGAAGAAATATCTGGCGATGACCAGGAAAAATCTACGCCTTACAGTAGGATTTCTGACTGGCCACTGTCAGCTAAGGAAACACCTACATAATATGGGGCTAGTGGACACACCTCTATGCAGGATGTGTGAACAGGAAGATGAGACTGTCAGGCATGTCCTGTGCGAGTGCCCGGAGTTATCGTCAATAAGAGAGTGTGTGTTCGGCGAGTCTTGGCCTACACCTGCCGATATAAAAGAGATGTCTCCCAGCGACCTGTCCACCTTCCTGGAAAGGACAGGATGGACGACGACCTAGGGGGACAACTCCTTGGGAGGATGTACAATGGGTCACATGTGGCCTAAGTGCGTGGGCTTACACTCACCCTCCCTACTCTACAGATACAGATATGAAAGCACAACTATCGGCTGGAAAGATTATGGCCTCGGTATTTTGGGATGTGCGTGGTGTAATATTCATTGACTAACTTGAGAAGGGAAATATCGTCAACAGTGAATATTATATATCGTTGTTGGAGCGTTTGAAGACCGAGATTGTAAAAAAACGACCCCATTTGAAAAGAAAGAAAGTGCTACTTCATCAAGACAATGCATAATGTCACAAATCACTAAAAACGATGGCAAAATTGCATGAAATGGGTTTCGAATTGCTCCCGCACATACCATATTCGCCACATTTGGCTCCCAGCAACTACTGGCTGTTTGCAGACCTCAAAAAAATGATCTCCGATAAAAAATTTCACTCCAATGAGGTGGTTTTTGTTGAAACTGAGTCAATTTTGAGGCAAAAGATAAATCTTTCGACAAAAGTAGTATTCAAATGTTACAGTCGCGTTGGTATGATTATGTAGCTCATGATGGAGACCACGTTGATGAATAAATACAATTTTGAACAAAAAAAAACGTGTTTTCTTTCTTAGGTCCGGGTTTTTTTAGCCCAGGTGTTACAGTATAATTGAATCGAGATTAACTTCTTTATCAGGAATAGTTGAAAGTTTTCAAATTCATGAACAACCTGATACTGATTAGCTTTCTTATACTGAAATAAAGGAAAATGCACATGCATCTTGTATAGAGTTAGTTGCAACGTTAGCGATGAATGTGATTCCATATGTTCAAATTTCTTTGACTAGTACTTCCTCTGGAAGTTGGAAACCCGTTCCAGTTTTTAATTGGAATTACAGTATGATAGTTCATCTGGTTTAAGAATCATTTTTAGAAAGGGTAGAGGAACTTTCACATTCCAGAATATTTCAGAAAGTGACCTATTCAACTATGCATAGACATATTTACAGGAAGAGTCTAAATTTGGTATAGATCTATCAAATATGGAGTGCATTGTTGGCGTGAATTAGTTTCTCCAATCGAAAGTGAATTTTCACCTTTCATTTATAACGAAAAGTTACTTGAGGAAGCTCAAAGGTCGCGATGAACCTATCGATGCTATAATGAAAAGTCTTTTCAGTAGGTTGAATAAACCATTTAATCATGATGAATGTTTGAGAATAATTAGAAAAATGTTTACCTATACACATTGATCCATTGGTTTTTCATGGCATTAATAGCACTCAGGAACTCGTCACTGTTTGTAAAAAGATTGATGGGTCTTCACAAGTTAAACAAAAATATTCACCACCTAAGTCAGTAAATTGTCTTGAATCTGATCTTGCTTATGTGAAATCATCATTTGAAGTAAGAATAAAAATAGTTGGAATAATAAAAAAACAATAACTTTTCAAAAACATTTATCTAAATTGTCAAGTTCAAACAATGAAGTCATGTCGGGCTCAAGCAAGTACGTCTTCAAAGAATTGTTCTGTTGAATGTTATAGATGTGGAAAGGTTGCTCAGATAATCCAAGAGTGTAGAGAACCTGAAAAGGTATTTTGTTATAATTGTGGAAAACCCGATTTTTATAAAAGTAAGTGTCCTTCGTGCAATCCAAAAAACGAGTAACGACGACTCGTGCTTTAGACCCACAAGATGTCTTCGTTAGAAAAGGTTTGACATATAATAATTCTAAAAGATTTAGATTTGGAAAACAAAATAACCTTGATACAGATTCAAGTTCATCACTTTTGTGTAGTCAATTCTTCGAACTCTGAAGTTAAAAAAGTCGAGAAAGCTGATGAGTTGCCTTTGTTCATTTCTGTTCTGGGCATTTCTTTAAGTAATCTTGAACCATGATATCTGAAAATGAGAAATATCATCATTGAACACCATGAAAAATATTGTCAGTGGATGATTAAAAGTAATTATATCTATAAGAATACTCCTAGAAAAATTCCTTTGAAAACAAATGCAACAGGATGGAAATTGTTAGTACTTCTTGACCAAAGACAAAAAGTTATTTATCATTCACACAATCTTGCAACTCCAGTTCATTTAAGATATTTCAAAACTTTGAAAAAGGTTGCAGAACAATTTTGTTGGCCACAAATGAGAAAGGATATTTTAAAGTATGTAAGAAAATGTCAAATTTGCTATAGTCAAAAATGTATTAATGCTCAACATTTTGGTTTGATGGGAGCAGAGGGAAAAGCTAGTTTTCCATTTCATTTCATTAGTACAGATGTGATGAGTCCATTCTCAAGAAGTTCCATGGGTAATAAATTCCTGATAGTAGTTTCAAATTATTTTTCATAGTTTGTTACAATGAAACCTATCAGAAACGCCCAGCTCAAGTTATCACTACTTTTTTAGAGGAAGTTGTCTTTACTTTTGGTGTTCCTCAAGTTTTATTGTTAGATAATGTAACTGCTCATGTGGGTAAATATAAGATTCCTAAAGTGATGTTTACTTGTCTTTATCAACCAAATGAAAATCCCACAGAGAGAAATAATAGGACAACAGGTACAGCTATAAGGTGTTTCATTAAAGACTCGTAAACAGTGGGTTAAGGAAATTATAAAAATTCAGCATGTCATTTATTCTGCTACTCACAAAGTAAAAGGTTTCAGTCCTAATTTTTTAAATTTTGGTAGGATTATCCCAGCCAATATTGAATATTATGGTGATGTCAGTAATTCTGATTTGAACCATAATTCCCGAGGTAGAAAAATGTACAGTGACGAGTTGGAAAAACTAACTTCTGTATATAAAAAGATGCAAGACAAATTGACAGCCTCATATCAGAGGAACGCTAATTATTATAATTTTAGGAAACGTGAGCATAGTTTTCAAATAGGTGAGAAGGTTTGGAAACGAAATTTTGTACTTTCGGGTGCTACAAATGCTGCAAAGTTAGCGCCGCGTTTTGTATTATGTAGAGTGAAGAGAGCCGTGTCCGAAGTAGTTTATGAGTTAGTAAATTTGGATGGTTCCAATGCAAGAACTTGGCACGTCTCAAAATTAAAACCGTTTTATGGATCAAAATCTCTACAAGCCGCTACGAGAGCCGACATACACTCAAGTGAAAACCATAGCCACTTAATCTCTCTAGCTCTTTACTTTTGTGTTTTTATGGGTCACTTCATCAAATCATACAATCCTGTATTATATTACAGTCCACTTATCTAATAAAGCCTACATGTTTTTGATCCTTCCGGATATTCCTTTGTGATTCGGAGAAGTGCTAAAGGAATTTTGAAATAGAATATATTATAGACAAATACATAGTTTATCTCGTTTTTTTATTATGATTATTTTTACTGAAATGTGAAAATAATACGTATTATTGTTATTGCTTCTCGTACCTATCAAATGTCATATTTTTCTGCCTCTTATTTATGGTCATATTATATATCTAGAGTTACTTAGTTGTTGAACAGCGCTCTTAGGTTTTGTTTTACTCATAATTAGTCAATTAGATCCAATTCATTATAACCTCCGATAAAAAAAACTATTAATTCGCGAACCGTTTTTGACTCGCAATACCAAAAAAGACGGTCAGGTTTTAGTTTGTTCGTTAATCGTTAAATATACCAGGAGGTATATATGGGTTGCTCTTGAATATTCAAAACTCTTTCAAAACCTAGTTGAAATTCTTTTTATTCTCACATCAATCAGTTCCCAATCGTGGCTAATAAAGTTGAGCAGTATAAAGAACTACGCCAAATATATATGGATCGCATGGCCGATTTGTGTGCAATTGCTGATCCGTCTAAAACCTGCTGTGACATTCACTCTCATTTCAAAGCCAGATACTCTCGTTTAGCGTCTATTCATCAGAATTTTGACAATCATAATGCTGTCCTCATTCCACTTATGATTAAGGCTGAAACTTATAATAAATGATGAACATAAAGTATTATTGCAGCCGTTCTATCATGATTATTATGAAGCACAATCTATTCATGATGAATTATTTGGTGTAGAAAATCATAATGTAATAACTAACGACAGTCGTTATTAGTTACCAAAAATAGAACTAGTAAAATTTGATGGAAAAACCTCAAACAGTGGAAAATCTTCATAGACATAGACATCTGGTCCACCACTCGTTGTTATAAAATGAAACCCTATCAGTGATCCGAATTATATTGCTGCATACAACTCGTTACTCAATAGATGAGAATAAAAGACTTTCAGCCACAGTTCACTATCAGGAATTGGAAAATTCTCAAAAAATGACCGACAATAGTGTAACTTCCTATAACTTTCGGAAATTGTTGGACACATACACGGAAAATCTCTCCTCTCTGAAAAACTTGAACTTTCCAGCAGATAATGGAGTTTTCTTCTCTTCAATATGTTGCTCAGATGACTCGATTCAGATACGGTCTCAAGATTTGAAATGAATTATGGATTGAACGCTATCCCCACCTTTGATGTTCTTAAAGATTTCGTCTTGAATCATTGTTGTGCTTTGGATAGAGCCGTTGATTGCTCCCCAAAAAGACCATCAAAAGCCGCGGTGAAAGTTCATAATTTTTCACAGTTATTCTCTCTGTGTGCTGGTAAACATATTATCTACAAATGTCCCCGATTTTTTGCTAAATCGCCACGTGAGTGGTATAGTGTCGTAAGAACTCATAAGTGGTGCGTGAATTGCTCAGTCCCAATGCATGCTGTCAGAGATTGTGGTACGAACACTCAATGCCTCAAATGTGGTCAACATCATCATACTCTATTCCATTTTGAGGAGACTCCTTTTCCCAAGGTCAAACTAGCAGTCTAGCAATAGTCAACGGATGCCCGCAAATTATTTTTCCGGTGCTAATAATCATGCTAACTCTTGAATTTCTTTTTTCCGCCATTCACTCAATCTTTCTCTGGAGATCCTCGTACATCATTTCAAGAAAATGTGAATTTCCATTATTGTTCCTCGTCCTCAAATTCTACTGTACTCTTGGCCACTGCTTGTTTAGAAGTTCTTGATGCTTCTGGCAACTACCAGAAGGTCAGAGCATTACTTGACTCTAATTCACAAATAAGCATCATTAGTGAAACGTGTTTTAATCGTTGAGGATTACGATTTGATAACATAACTCTCTCTCTACAGGGAATAAATTCTACTTCTACAAAAGTAGTCTCTCTACAAATATGATCTTACTATAACCCTGAACCAACTCTTCAACTCAAGGCCATCGTTCTGTCGAAGGTCTGTAACAATATGCCAAATCAATTTGTCGAGATAGGTTCTTGGTTTTTTATATTTTGCTTGGTGCAGATATTTTCTCTCTTGCTGTGTTCAGTTGGGTCTTGATGGGTACAGTTCAATGAACTACTGCGTCATCTCCTCTCAGCTCATTACATTTCTCTTGTCAATTTCTTCTTGACTCTGCCTTCAAACGTTTCTGGAAAATTTATGAGATATCTGGAAAATGTAAGGACAACCTGGAGGATGAACTTGCCGAAACTCTCTTCAGCGCTTTTGTCTCTAGAAATCATGCAGGGCGATTCATCGTTTCTCTACCTTTCCGTTCTTCGGAACCCCCATTTGTCTACTTTCGCGACATATCTCCTAGGAGGTTCATCTCTTTTGAACGTCGATTACGTCGCAACTCATCTTTATGTAAACAATATTGTGATTTTTTGGAAAATTATTTAAGAGTAAATATCAGCGCGTCGCTCGAAAGACCCGAATCCTTCCACCCCCCCGCGCAGCAAAGGTTTGTAGGCATATATTTATCAAGAGTGGGAGTGAATATAATGTACTCGATGAATATTGGCAACACCGCTCCTGTCCAATTACCCAATATTCATTTCGATTTCCGTATTCTAGATCAGTAGTACGGATTATAGCAGTGGCGCGCTCGAATATTCGCCCTAACTGTACGGCCGATTTATTTCAACGTTTGTTTTTCAATGTTATTATTTGAGGATGATGAAAACCAAGGTTTTAATAGTAATGTTTGAATAGGATAGCGACCGATGAATATAATTTTGATTGTTGATATGACGGGAATTCGGTCGGAATATTGAAGAAAGCTAGATGTTAAATGGTCGACGTTTCGAAACTTATGTTTTCATATTCAGGACTCTGAAGTATAAGAACAAAAATATGCATATCAAAATGAAATTTTCAAACGGGATTCAGAAAAAACAAAAATAAATTATGTGAAATAACAATCGTTAAAAAAAACAGTATACAGAAAAACAACATTGATTAGTACTTTCATTTAGAGTGGTTCTCCGAGTTCAAAATGGTTGAAACTAAATGAAATCGACATAAAATATGAATGCATGTACAAGTTAACAAAAGACGTTGACACAGACACATAGAAATGAACAAACTGAATTATCGAGGAATCGGTTCTTTCTTGTATATAAAAAAAGCTATTGATATTAATGATGAAAAAGTCCCCTAATGAGCTGATTTACTATTTATGTTTAATTTTTTCTATCAAATTCAAATACGAGGTGTTCAACTTTTCAATATGTATCATACACCGTGATATTCTGATCCAACCCCACATTTTTTTATTCATGTTCAATACAAAATTGGTATCTTGGAATTTTTGTGATCGAAATAAATTACGAATTAAATGTATAAATTCGAGAATTCGATGGCGGATAAAGTGATTTATGTCTCGAATGTAATCTATATAACTCGTACCAACTGTTATTCAAATGTATTAAAGTGGAAACAATGTTTTGTTAAATGTGCGAGGTTAGTTATTTTGTGTTAAAACTGAACTGGTCGCATGGCAAATTTCTGCTATTAGAAGGATAAAAAACTAACACATCTAACAGAAAATTATTTTCATCAGTGCATCTGAACAAAAGCATTTCTTTGGAAGATTTCCATTCATACAATTTTGTCAGCTTTCTGTCGTCAATATTCTTTCACATCTTTTTTAAATCAAAATAGTGTCGATTTGAGGATGTTTATAAGGTCATCACACACTGTGTATACTTATATATTTGTCGAATCCTTGACGATAACGTCCACCATTCTTATCGAAATCTTTCATTATTACAACGGTTCCATATCGATGTTGCCAAAATTCAGCACACATTCTCTTGAATTCATCGAAAGACATGTCGGGAGAGACGTGTTCATCGAATACATGTTACATAGATTGGCATAGATTACTAAAGGACTACCAACATCGATTTGCTTTGCAGATTCCTTTACCATGTTTCATCCATTACCGACATGAGGTACCACCACCTACATCAGCTGCGTCATCGCTACAAAAAGCAATGTATTATGGTCCTGTGAGTTCGCAAATAGAATGTTATCATTGTAGAAATAAATGATTTTTATTCAAAATCTTGTTGTTTCGATCATTATTTAAGGAGATATACTGACATTATTTCAGTCATGTCTATGATACTAACGCTAACGAGTCGTTCTTCAACGCTCTCCATCGATTTCAATCCACCCATTCGATTAGATTCTGATTCTGAATATACTTTGGTTTGCTCAGTTTCCATTCGTACAACAGTATACCTAACATTGAAGAAGGTACGAAATTCTACTACTATGAAAACGCTGACAAAACTTAACAAAAAAGCATCGATATCCCTGTTGGATCTTACGAAATTGGTGACATTGAAGAATTAATAAACATACATCACGCCTAAAACGTTCAAGGAAAACCCTGAGCATTTTTTCTATCTAAAACCGAATAATAATACGCTGAACAGTGAAATATTCTGTCTGAAGCACTCGACTGATTTCCGACCTGCAAATAGCTTGGCTCACATACTGGGGTTTTCATCTACTCTTCTCAAACCAAACTAACAGTACGAATCCGATCTACCTGTGGATATCATTAGAGTACGCACCATACACATAGATAGCAACATTACGTTTGGAGCCTTCTACAACGACACACCGACTCATACGATATACTAATTTACTGTTGGTGTTGATCCGGGGTACGCAATTGACGAAACACTCAATCACCCCATTTACCTACCTATTGCACATAGAGACGAAATAAACAATATTACGCTGCGAGTGCTCGACCAACATTCTTGGCTCATTGATTTCCGAAACGAAGAAATAATAATTCGTTTGGAATTGAAGCGGAAGTATCTATAAAAATAATACACCTCCATACCCCAAGTCAGTTTTCACCAAGACCTTCACTAGTCGACAACTATTGACTACAGAAAATAAATTGTTTCTGGAATCTCTCGGTTATCATGTTGTCCAATCAAGTGTTCAACATTTTCCGAAAACCGCAAATCGATGAGTCCATACAAAAGGTAGAGTGGCGTACCTACTATCCTTATGTCAAGTCTTTTCGCAACAACGATGTTATTGAAATCAACATCAATCAATCTGATGCCTACGATGCTTTGTACGATAGTCTGCTGTTCATTAGTGGAAAAGTTGAGAAGACCAAAGGGGACGGTAAGGTGTCATTTGTAAACAATGCTGGCGCTTTCATGTTCAATCTGTTAGTTATGAGCAGAGTGGTAAGGAATTGGAAGCAGTTCGTGAACTTGTAATTGTTAGTACTGATAGAGGCTTTCTCATCTACACCGACGAAGATATCAAACACTTGGCGATCTCCGGTTGGACTTTTCCCAACAATACAGGCGTCATCAACACAACTCATCTAAAATTCAACATGCTCATACCCATCAAGCATTTTTTGAATATCTTTAACGATTATCAGTGTTCTTCTTACGGTAAACATACCATTCGATTAGTACGAGCTGGAGATGATAGTAACTGTTTCAAAATAGAAGAGACTCCTGCTGCACTAACACAGAAAACGGAAGTTAAATTGGAAATTGAAAATATCGAACTGATACTTAAACGACTCTTTCCGCATGATCAAATTAAATTGCAACTTTTGAAAGCTATCCAAGCAGACACTCCTATTCTCATACCATTCAGAAAATGGGAACTTCATATGCTGCCTGCTCTCATACAAGGTTCAAAAAATGAAATATGGGCCGTCAAGACTTCCTCGTTTCTCGAAAGCCCTCGCTATGTGATAGTATGTTTCCAAAAAAATCGTGACTACACTAAAGTCAACAATGATCCAACAATATTCAATCATTTGAATATCACCAATATAACGCTCACTCTAAACGGTGAGAATTACCCCAAGGAAAATATGCATTTGAATTTTGCAAAGGGGAATTTTTCGCAAGCTTACTTCAACTACTCACAATTTGGTCTCAGCTACAAAATGACCAATCAACATAATCCTCTTCTCACTTCCACCGTCTCTACGGACAAAGCTCTCTTTGTCATCGATTGTTCCAGAAGGGATGAGAGTATCAAAAGTTCTAGTGTTGATATAAAACTTGAAATCGAAGCATCCAAGGGATTTGCTCAAAATACTAGAGCCTATTGCATCATTGTGCACGACACTGTCATAGAACACCTCCCACTCAGCGAAATTATTAAAAAATGGAACTGAACATGTTATTCTGCTTCAGTATCAATCGAAGAGTCAACATGAGAATATCTGTTGTAGATATTCAAGGCTTTACCGTCCAACAAAAATTCTATCCTAAGGAAATAGCCATTAGGATTGGAATTCAATGTAGTAACTTTTTACTGCTGCCAAACACACCATTTTCCTATTTGAGTAATGAATATCGCCATACCGCCTGTTACTTGGAGCGAAACATTCACGGATTGAGGTATTCCTCTGGCTTTGTGGAATATAATCAATTGGATGCCATCCTCACGGAAAATCTACAAGGTGTCGATGTCATTTATGTGCGAGGACATCAAAAATATGACTTTCTAACTGAAAAAATTTCACGAGTTGAATATATCTACACGCGTTGTGAATTTGGAGGGCTATGACAATACAACATGGATGGTTCCCACATTCGATAACAACGAAGCTGTCTCACCCTGTATGAATCACATTCGCAACCGAACCAACTACAATTGCAGTCTCCGAAACGTAGATATTTTATACAAATGGCTTTGTGATATATTACCAAAATGTATATTAAATGTATAATGTATAATAAATTTCTAAATTATTTGTTCTTTTTTATCTAATCTCGCCAGCTTATGATACCCTCAACAAAAATAGAAAACGTATGCAAAACGGTCGAAAACGCACGAAAAACGGTCGAAAACGCACGAAAAACGATCGAAACCGCACGAAAAACGATCGAAAACGCACGGAAAACTGTCGAAACTTATGGAAGACCACGTAGTTTGAAATGTCATTGTCGAATACTTCGCTCCCCCATTGCCCGCACGTTGAGTCCACAACGCGTAACTCCTTGACACTCTTGGGTGCCCTCTTTCTCCTGATGACGCTAACTTGGTTAACAAAGATACGAGAATTAGTACCCTTTTGGCATGTTGGAATGCTAGACTTCTGTTGAACCGACATGTTTTTTTCATAAATGGTATATTTTGCTGCACCATGTTTATTTTACTTCGACGCCATGTTTTTTCCTTTAAATGATGTATTTTGAGGCATCCCGTACACAGTCGTATTCCTAACCTTCATTTTCAAACTTGCAACGCTACATTGCCCCATAAACAATGATTTATTGTACAACCGGCAAAGCCGAACCTGCCATGCTGGCATTGGCAGGTATAACCTCGATACCATCTCCATCTCTCTTTGCCTCGATTACATCACACGCATCTCTCGCTCATACACATTTTTACATGAAATATTAATTCTTTTCCAAATCTAAGTAGCCGGCAACGCTACATTGCCCCATACACAAAGATTTATTTGTACAATCGGCAACACCTGCTTGCGCTAGCAACCGGTAAAACCTCGATACCATCTCCATCTCTCTTTGCCTCGATTACGTCACACGCGTCTCTCGCTCTAACACACACACATCTTTACATGAAATATTAATTATTTTCCAAATCTAAATATATTTTCCTATCTTCAACATGATAATGACGATTAGTCTACGGAAATCAAAAAAATGTGGTCAAGTATATGAAATGAGTCAATTTCGGTCTCGACAAATCTTACGCTGTAAATACCCAAAATTCGCAGTTACTTTCAATATCACGTGACAAGGGGGCCTGAGCGGTGATGCGGAGTCTCAAGAGGGCCTGAGCGGTGATGTGGAGTACTAAGGGGGCTGATAGGTGAGGCGGAGTACCAAGGGGGCCGAGTTCCATGCTTGAATCGCTACGATACTCGTTCCATCCTGCGTCGATGACGTCACACGTTTCTTTCTTCCACTCACTAAAGTTTCTCTCTGAAATACTTACCAGCGACGCTCGACCTTGAAGTGTGCCAGAATCCGCCTTGTTCATCTACTTTTTATAGATAAGAATCCTTTTTTTAAAATGTATTTAATTTGGCATACAGTTTTAATTTTTGAAGATGATCACTTAGTGATCGAAACACGTGTCGAGGTGTTAAAAATAACGATTTGGTGCTGGGGAAAGGAAAACACTCCAGTAATATACAGAATGACTCCCGTATGTTGTGATATTTTGCCGAGCAGAAACGCAACTCCCACACACCCTTATATGTTTTCAAAATTAAATTCAATAACTCCATCAAAATATTCATAGATGGGGATTTTTTTTGCATAATTACATTCTATAAGAGGTGCTGAATGAGACCTGTATCTCAAAATATTTTGCCAGGCAGAAACGCAACCCCCACACACCCTTTAATGTTTTCAAAATGAAATTCAAGAACTCCATCAAAATATTCGTGGATGGGAATTTTGTTTGCAAAATTACAATCTATAAGAGGTGCTGAATGAGACCTGTATCTCAATATATTTTGCCGGCAGAAAAACTACCCCACACACCTTTATATGTTTTCAAAATTAAATTCAATAACTCCATCAAAATATTCGTGTATGGGTATTTTTTGGCATGATTACATTACTATGAAAGGTGCTGAATGAGACCTATATCTCAAAATATTTTGCCGGGCAGAAAAACTATCCCCATCCACGAATATTTTGATGGAATTATTGAATTTAATTTTGAAAACATAAAAGGGTGTGTGGGGGTAGTTTTTCTGCCCGGCAAAATATTCTGAGATATAGGTCTCATTCAGCACCTTTCATAGTAATGTAATCATTTAAATAAATCTCCATCCACGAATATTCTGATGGATTCATTGAAGTTTATTTTCAAAGCATGTACGGTTGTGTGAAGATAGGTTTTCTGCCTGGAAAAATATTTTGAGATACAGGTCAGATCCTCTCATCAATATAATGAATTAACATTCATTTCTCGAAGAACATTCTGCAGTGAATTTTCATTATTCATTGAAAAAAGTCGTAGCTGTTCTGCAATTTACAACACATTTTGGGTGCCGCTGACGCCGTGTGCCGTAGGCTCACGAGTTATGTAGACCATAATACCATTATCTACTTTCTAGAACATTCCTTTGTATACTCAAGATAACGATAACATAATGTTGTTTATATGATTGTACCACTATAAAAGCACTCATGATCTGTTCCAATTAGATTAGTTTTACTTAAGATTCTGACTAATAAAAATCAATTCTCATTTTGTAAATTAATTGTTTTTCAAAAACAAAGTTTTTCGGTTAAGAAATATAACTGGCGCAGTCGTTGTAGGATCCAGAAGGCAAATTTCCTGAAGAAATTGCAAGTTCGTCGCTGATTTCAATCACTTGTCTGGACAAAAGGACCGAGGACTCCGAAAAAACTTCAAGTAAGTGTTGAGTTCCTTACATTTCCTATCCCTTGAACATTTTTTTCAATTCTAAATATTCAAACTTGTGAAAATTTCTTTTTGCCTTAGTAAAAAGCTAAATTTTCTGACGAAATTTAAAAAACCCATATTTATTTAAATTTATATGCAAAATTCAATCGAAAACTTAAGCAGAATACTACAAAACATGTCTTTAGAGAACACTGGCGTAAGAATCCCAACTATTCAAGCTGCAAAGGAAATTGCAAACACTTTACGACCGTTTTCAGGCCGCAGTGAACATTTAGATTTTTGAATGCCACTGATAAATTGTATGACAGATATGGACGAACAAACGATAACAGTCTAAGTGCATTTGTTTTTTCTTCAATATGCTCAAAAATGATCGATGAAGCAGACGACTTCTTATTATGTCGACCAGATTTAGATACTTGGCCCCAGGTTAAACAGGCCTTAAGAAATAAATTCGGTGACAAATTTGATCGCCATGTTCTCCAACAACAATTTATATTCCTGACAAAAAATTAAAATGGTAATATAATGGACTTCCTAGACAGATTGAAGGTAATAAAATTGCGTCTGAATCTGAAAATTAATTCTGATGCTAACTTAGATGCCAATACAAAACTATCTCTCATTAATCAGAATGAAGCCACAGCCGTCACTGTTCTCCTAACTAATTGTAACGCAGAATCAAGAACTCTTTTAATGATCAAAGCTCCCAAAGATATCGAAGAAGCAACATCTTTTGAATTGAAGGGGTTATATTTTTAGGAGTGATTAATTTTTGGGAAAGAAAGTTTTTGGCTTTCTAATACTCCATCTGATACAAAAAAAGGGATGAGAGAATCTTCCAAAGAAAGGAAGGAAGTAATCAATTTGTAATCAATAAGTAACTCTATACATGGATGTGTAGATCATGCAAAGAAGTAACTTTGAGACACAAACTGAAAGAAAGTCCTCCTGATAATTGAATTAAACGAAAGAAAAAAAATTCTTTCGAAACAAATACTTCTATATGAACACTGAATTATATAGAAGATACTTTTCTCTACTCAGTTTGTATATCAAACATTTGTTGTGGAATAAGAATCAGATATCATTCACATGAGTTCTACTTCAATGTTTATATGAAAGTAGCTGTTTCAGGAGGATTTTCTTTCAGTTTGTGTCTGAAAGTTACTTCTTTGAATGATCTACACATCCATGTATAAAGTTACTTATTTTCAAATTGATTACTTCCTTCCTTTCTTTGGAAGATTCTCTCATCTCTTTTTTTGTATCAGATGGAGTAGTAGAAAGCCAAAAACTTTCTTTCCCAACAACATCTTTTGTTTTGAATCATTCCTTAATCGAACAACAACTTTCCATAAGACAACCTTCACATTATACTAAAACTACCCACAGACCACCTTCACATTTTCCTAGGCATCAATTACCTAATTTCACATTTAATCAAAACTCGCAACAAAACCATCAACGTAACTTCCAACCAATTAATCAAATGCCAAACAGTTATTCTGGACCTTTCTCACACAACCACACACAAGAAAAATACTTTGAACCACAATCATTCCCAAGTCAACCCATTAACATAAATCCGAGACCCGCACAAAGGAATTCTCCCACAAATGCACAGACCTTCGGCAAACAAAAAAATGTATTTTCCCCAAAAAATTCAAATAAACCACAAGGTAGACCGGAACCTATGTCAACCACTTCAAGACACCCCTCAGTGAATTATCACAGACAAAACAACTATTTTAAAAATACTGGCCCGCGAAATTCCATATCTGAAGAATTAACTGATTTGGAAACAAACGATCAAAATGACTATGCAGATTACGAGACTAATGTCAACTTTCACTCAGGTGAAAACCAATCACATAATGACCCTCATTATCACTATGTCGAAACTAATGACCAAAATTTTCAGGAGGACGAATACCTAACAAATACGCCAGAAACCTTAATAATATAAACTCACTACCTTACATTCAAATTTCTAACCCTCCAATAAAACTTCTAATAGATACAGGTTGTCATACATCCCTTTTAAGACCATATATCGCCGAAAAATATTTTTCAAACCGCGTTTTCAAGTCAGACACTCCAATAATTACGTGCGCTGGTAAACGCAAATCAAACTTCAAAGCCCA
The DNA here is from genome assembly GCF_000500325.1 of Leptinotarsa decemlineata. Classification (NCBI taxonomy): domain Eukaryota; kingdom Metazoa; phylum Arthropoda; class Insecta; order Coleoptera; family Chrysomelidae; genus Leptinotarsa; species Leptinotarsa decemlineata. Next base: position 3,365 of record NW_019294824.1, on the reverse strand, counting down.
AATTCCTCTTTTTAAAGAATTTCTTCCACTTACAATAGGTACAATAGAATTTGTCCTATTCAATTTCCATGATTACTTTGATGGAATAATCGGAATAAGAGATCTCAGGAAATATAAACAGCGACAAAGTAAAAATACCACTCTTATATAGAGAAAACTTTCATACGCAAAAAATTTAAATACCACCGCAAACCTCTATTTTAAAACAAATACGAACAAATTTACCTGATGGAGAATTCCTCATCCCTGAATTAAAGAATGACGAAAATATAGAAATACCGGGAAGCTTACTCAAAGTAAGAAACGGATTAACCATTTTAGAATTCCGTAATCCCTTATCGGAAACCATAATAATAGAAATTACAAATAACCTTTTGAATGGAATGCAAATATATATTCTGAAAATGAATTCGATTGTTTCAACATTGAAGAATTCTGTGAACCTGTAAACATCGAGAATGGCGATTTCGATTTTTCATTAATTCGAACAGAACATTTGAACGTCGAAGAAAGTCAAGCATTAAAGTCGTTACTTTTCAAATACAAAGAAGTATTACATAAACCAAAAGATAAACTAACTTTCACCAATAAAATAAAACACGAGATCAAAACTAAAGATGATATTCCGGTACACACCAAATCATATCGCTATCCTTATGTCCATAAGAACGAAGTACAAAAATAGATTTCAAAAATGTTAGAGGATGGTATAATTAGACCCTCACAATCCCCATGGAGCTCTCCCATATGGATTGTTCCAAAAAAATAGATGCTAGCGGAAAACAAAAACGGCGTATTGTCGTTGATTACCGAAAAATTAACGAAAAAACCATTGACGATAGATATCCGCTTCCAAATATTTCGGACATATTGGTTGAATTGGGAAGATGCCAGTATTTCACTACACTGGATTTGGCGTCTGGATTCCATCAAATCGAAATGGAACCCAATTCGATCCCGAAAACCGCATTCAGTGTCAAGCATGGACACTATGAATACGTTAGAATGCCATTCGGTCTAAAAAATGCCCCCGCTACCTTCCAAAGAGTAATGGATAAAGTCTTGAAAGAGTTACAAAATAAAATATGTCTCGTATATATATGGATAATATTATAATATTTTCAACCGCTCTACAAGAACACATCAAAAACCTTAAACAAGTATTCGATAAACTAAAATAAGCCGGTTTTAAAATACAATTAGATAAATGCGAATTTCTCTGTAAATCCGTCGAATTTCTAGGACACGTTATAACCTCAGAAAGTATATTAATTTAACCCAAAAAAATTAGGGCTATCAAAAATTTTCTAATACCTAAAACAGCTAAACAAATGAAATATTTTCTAGGTCTAGTAGGCTACTACAGAAAATTTATAAAAAATTTTGGAAAACTTACAAAACCCATGACCCAATATCTGAAAAAGGACATGAAAATTGAACATTCACCAGAATTTATCGGCTCATTTATTACTTATAAGATTTTTAATAAACGACCCTATTTTACAATACCCAGATTTTTCAAAACCCTTTAACCTGACCACCGACGCCTCTAATTATGCCATAGGCGCCGTCCTTTCTCAAGGTCCTATTGGCCAAGATCTACCTATAGCATACACCTCTCGTACTCTCAACCCAGCAGAAATAAATTATAGCACAATCGAAAAAGAACTTCTCGCGATAGTATGTGTATGTAAGTACTTCAGAACATATTTATATGGCGTGAAATTCAAAGTTGTCAGTGATCATAAACCTCTTTAATGGCTATTTTCCTTAAAAGGCCCCAATTCAAAACTAGTACGCTGGAGATTGAAACTAGAGGAATATGACCGCTGGAGATTGAAACTAGAGGAATATGACAACGAAATCATATATAAGAAAGGGAAAATGAATACAAATGCAGATGCACTTTCACGGGTAGAAATCCACCCTATAGAAACTCGCGAAGACGACGAAATATCTCTAATTGCAAACCCATCAGATCTGTCTGACAACGTTAGTTTAGACTGCGAAGAAATAGATGAAATGTTAGCCACTCATAATTACGGATCACCTTGTGATAATAATTCGAATTCAAATCCCACGAACCATGTAATACCAATTGGAAAACCCAAAATTAAAATATTGGAAAATATTCAAATCAAAGCACCTCAACAGAAATCTCAGAAAACGGTTCTTTCCGGCCCACTAAATCAACCAAGTACCTCGAATATTCCTGCTGAACAAAAACCCGAGGGAACGGATAACGAAACCATTCACACAAATTTAGAAAACCCAGTAATCACTATCCCCTACACTGAGCGTAGTATTAATACTTATAAAAATCAACTGATAATCTCTAGTACAAATAATAAAGAACATAACAGAATTCGAGAAAAGATCTTCGATAAAACAAGAACTCATTTCGTCATTCCAAAATCTAATATAAGAGACCCATTCATTGAACTCATTGAAGAAAACCTAGCACCAAAACAAACTTATTGTTTGCATTTCAAAGATAAATCATTAGAACCTAGCTTTCTACAAATCATTCAAGAATTTTTTAAAAACGGTGCATTTAATTTATTCATTTTAAACACTCTTCTCAAGGACATAACGGATGAAGACGAACAGAAACTGAAATTACAACAATACCACGAACCTAAAAAAAGTCACCGCGGTATCCAAGAAAACTTGAAAGCCATCAAACGATTAGAGTATTGGCCTAAATTAGACCAAGATGTTCGCGATTACATCAACTCATGCGAAATTTGTCAAAAAACCAAATATGAATGACATCCGACAAAGTTAGTATACAAACCAACACCCTTAGGTGATGAACCCTTTGACCATATTTACGCAGATATCTACAAAACACACAGGCAGTATTTCTTAACGGTAATAGACAGCTTTTCGAAATTTGGCCAAGCCTATGCAATAAAATCACCAACCGCTATTGAGATTGCTAATAAAACAATTCAATTCTTTTGTCACTTTGGCCTCCCAAGACGAATCACAACCGATCACGGACAACATTGGAAAAACGGAATCATACAAGAATTATGTAAACTGCATCATATAGAAATTCACTATACGACCCCTTACAATCCAAACAGTAATAGTCCAGTAGAACGTTTTCATTCAACATTAGCCGAAACAATATTAACATTAAAAGTCTAAACCTAACGAAAGTATAGAAATCCTTATGAATTACGCCTTACTTTCATATAATAATTCTATCTACAGTGCTACCGATCATACACCCTTTCAAATAATTCGGGGACGTCTAGATTACAAAAACCCTTTCGAAATCAACATGAAAGAGAAAATCTCTGAATACATTCAAGACCATACAGAAAATCTAAAAACTTTAATTGAAACAATCCATA